>CAUYLG010077385.1:0-54461 GCA_963573385.1 Cacajao melanocephalus
CCCCGGCACCCAAATTTGTGGGTTTACAGTCCTGGTCCCCCCACATGTTCGCTATTCCCGTTTTGTTTTTTTTTTTTTTTTTTTTTTTTTTTTTTTTTTTTTTTTTTTTTTTTTTTTTTTTTTTTTTGAGATATAGTCTCACTCTGTCACCCAGGCTGGAGTGCAGTGGTGTGATCTCAGCTCACTGTAACCTCAGCCTCCCGGGTTCAAGCAGTTCTCCTGTCTCAGCCTCCCTGGTACCTGGGACAACACTCTTACACCACACACCTGGCTAATGTTTGTATTTTTAGTAGAGACAGGGTTTTGAGATGTTGGCCAGGCTGGTCTCGAACTCCTGACCTCAGGTGATCCACCCGTCTCAGCCTCCCAAAGTGCTGGGATGACAGGTGTGAGCCACCGCACCTGGCCTCCAGAATTTCAATTGTAAAGAAAAATGACTAAATAAAATATATGTTTACAGTAAAAAAAAGAAATTACAGCCAAGCATGACAACTCATGCCTGTAATCCCAGTGCATTGGGAGGTTGAGGTGAGAGTGTCACTTGAGCCCAGGAGTTCGAGACCAGCCTAGGCAACAAATGAAGCTCAGCATTTTTAGCAATAAAATATTTTTTAATTTTAGTGATGGGGTGTTACTTTGTCACCAAGGCTGGAGTGCAGTGTGTGATCATGGCTCTCTGTAACCTTGATCTCCTGGGCTCAAGTGATCCTCTTGCCTCAGCCTCTCAAGTAACTGGGAACCACAGGCATATGCCACCAAACTCAGCTAATTTTTAAAAATTTTGCAGAGACCAGGTTGCGCCATGTTGCCCAGGCTGGTTTTGAACACTTGGACTCAAGTGATCCTCCTGCCTTGGTTTCCCAGAGTGCTGGGATTACAGGCCTGAGCCACTGTATCTAACTAGTTCTTTTTTCTTTTATTGTGGTAAAATATACATCACAGCATGTATCGTCCTAACCATTTGTAAGTGTACAATTCAGTGGTGTTAGATACGCTTGACATGCTATGTTGCCATCACCACTAGCTACACCCGACTTTTTCATCATCTCCACACAAACTCTGAGTCCATTAAAGCATGACTTTCCCTTCTCCTAAACCAAGCCCCTGGTCATCTCCATTTATGAATCTGCCTATTCCAGATAGGTTTTTTTTCTCTTTTTTTGAGACATGGTCTGTCTCTATCACTCAGGCTGGAGTGCAGTGATGCAATCACAACTCACTGCAGCCTCGACCTCCCAGGCTCCAGCAATCTTCCTGCCTCAGCCTCCCGATTAGCTGGGACAACAGACGCCTGCCACCACTCCTGGCTAATTTTTTTGTATTTTTTGTAGAGATGAGGTTTTGCCATGTTGTTCAGGCTGGTCTCAAACTCCTGAGCTCAAGTGATCCACTCGCCTTGGCCTCCCAAAGTGCTGGGATTACAGGTGTGAGCCACTGCGCCTGGCCAGTTTTTGGTTCTTCAAAAACTTCCCTGAGTCTCCAGTGTAGAGATGGCACTGTGCCAGCCCTCCTCCAAAGAGGCCCCCTGGCCAGAGATTTCACTTTGAAAGTAAAGCCAATGTATCAGTGCATCAAAACATAAGCAAAACCAGAAACATTTAAAACCAAAGACACGGCCAGGTGCGGTAGCTCATGCCTGTAATCCCAACACTTTGGGAGGCCAAGATGGGAGGATCACCTGAGGTCAGGAGTTCAAGACCAGCCTGGCCAACATGGCAAAACCCCGTATATACTAAAAATACAAAAAAAAAAAAAAAAAAAAATTGGCCAGGCATGGTGGCAGGTGCCTGTAATCCCAGCTTCTCAGGAGGCTGAGGCAGGAGAATCGCTTGAACCCGGGAGGTGGAGGTTGCAGTGAGCCGAGATCATGCCCTTGTACTCTAGCCTAAGCAACAAGAGAGAAACTCCATCTCAATAAATAAATAAATAAATAAACCAGAAACATGGGCCGATTTCATCTCGCAGAAATACTTCCTTTTGTTTTCACAGGAAAGAAGGCATGGGCGCCCTCACCTCCTGCACTCTATGCAGCTTCCAAAATTGCCTAAAAAACTCCCAAGAGCTTTCCAGGAAGCTGCACAGAGCCCTTGGCCTGTTTGAATCTCTGGCTGCCGGTGGACTGGCGGGTCACTCCCAGGTCCCAGCTCCCACCTGCAGGTGCCTGCAGAGATGCTGCCCTTCTGTGGCACCCCCGGGGCCCCCACACCTCAAGATTTCAGCAGCCTTCTCCCTTCTATCTTTGCACAACAAAGTAATTTGCTTTTAATGACTGCCAGTGTTTTCCTTCCCAGTTCTATCTGAGTAGATAATGTATCTGAGGCCTCCGCAACAGGGTTAAACCACTGTGACCTTCATAATCAAAGCACAGAAACAAGTTCTATTTACTCATAAACGTGACTGTGTCTCCAGTGTGCAGCTGCCTCCTAATCACAGATGGTGTGATAATATTTTGCTTTTATCAGACCTCTCACTCACGGGTGACAAAGTGCTTTATTACCCCATTAGGAGGGAGCACCTTAGCTTAGCAAGGGGTTCCCACTGCGACTTCAATGGCACTGTGGGCTCCAGGCCCTGGGAAGCTCTCAGGGGTGGCAGGCTTGAGGGCACAGACCTCCCTGCCATCCGTGTGTAGAGTCACTTCCCTCAGAGCCTCCAAGGCCATAGGAACCAAGACATTGATTTGAGGGAAGCAGGGCAGGAAGGGAGCAGCTCCCAGGGGCTCCCCAGAGTCCTGGCCCAGCTCCCGGACCTCCCTGAGTCCTCACCACCTGCACAGCCTGTGGCCATCAGGGCCCAGCTCCCGCCATACCCAGACCACCAGCTTTGGCTGTGGGATCTGCGTGGGCAGCCAGAGCCCCTTTGTCCCTGCCTCCCTCCTGACTCCTCAGCACTAGTGAGTGGCTGTTTCTCCTGCTCTGGGTGCTTCCCAAGCACTCGGCCAGGAAGCCAGCAGGTCCTGGAGGCCATCGCACCCACCTGTCTCTGTGTAAAGATGCGGGTCCCTGCAGGTTGGGGGCAGAACGGCTGCTCCAGCTGCCCCTAGGGAGCTGCTGCAACTCAGATTCATCCAGGCCTGAGTCAGGTGCCTGTGGAGAGGAGCCCTGGAGTGACAGACGGCAAAGTGAAAATCCCACTCTCCTGATGCCTCGCCCGTGATGCGTCGGAGTTCTGAGAAACACCAGAGCCGTCCAGAACCTTCTGGAGGAAAAGCTTTCTGCCTGTCCATGTGAGCTTTTTATCTATCTATCTATCTATCTATCTAGATAAAGTCTCACTGTCGCCCAGGTTGGAGTACAACGGCACGATCTCAGCCCACTGCAACCTCCACCTCTCGGGTTCAAGCGTTTCTCCTGCCTCAGCCTCCCGAGTAGCTGGGATTACAGGCATGCGCCACCATGCCTGGCTAACTTTTGTATTTTTAGTAGAGACAGGGTTTCACCATGTTGGGCAGGCTGGTCTTGAACTCCTGACCACAAGTTACCCGCCTGCCTTGGCCTCCCAAAGTGCTGAGATTACAGGCATGAGCCACTTTGCCTGGCCCTCGTGTGAGCTATTTTAACAGTGTCACCGCATAGGAAAAAAGGAACACTCATTCCTTCACACACACAGTGGGTGGAAGAACAGTTCTGGAAGTCCACCTCGTGCGACAGACCCACTGTCTCTGAGCTCTGCGTCGAGTGCTCCATGGGTGCGGTAGGACAGCCAGGCCAGCGCAGCACACCCCCGCAGGCTCCCGGCCGAACTCCGCTGCCTAGGTGTGAGGCTCAAACACCACCAGGACTTGATTTATCAGTGTTATTTCCACCGTTGCTGAAGTAGGAAACCAGACTCCATTGGCCCTATTAAGTCTGATTCAGAAAACAGAGGGGCTTAAAACCCTTTGTCCCTTGAAGTCAGAAAGGGTGAGTGCCAGCGAGCTGAGGGTTGCTCCAGCTGGCTTGGGAGTGGATTGACTTGCATTGTCTTCACTAATCAGAAGTTTGAGGGCAAGGATAAAATAAATCTCAAATAATCATCTTGCATTTCTGATGATTAAGTGGGCGTGTTTTACGCCGAGCTGTATGAGCTTGCTTTTCCACAGGCAGTGAATGCGAACGAAGACTTACCGGGAAACCTGGGTTTGCCGTGCTTTGCTTTTGCAGCCTGTCTGACAATTAGGCCTTTGGACTCATCTGTTTGGGATTGAGACTTCCTAGGCAATCAGAGATTTGGCCAAGGCTGGGCAGAATTAAGTAATAACAATCGTAGTGATAGCAACAGAAACAGTAACAGCCTCTACTTGACAGAGGGTGGCTGCCAGTAGCCTGCTGTGCAGTGCTGGGCTCCGAGATGTCAGGCTGGCCCTCAGAGCCTTGGGTCTCATCTTGTACTTTGCAAGCCTTGCTTGACTATTTCAATTTTTTTTTTTTTTAGAATTAAACACACAGGGTCTCAGTCTGTTGCCCAGACAGGAATGCAGTGGCGTGATCATAACTCCCTGCAGCCTCGAACTCCTGGGATCCAGGGAGTCTCCATCTCAGTCTCCTGAGTTGCTAGGACTACAGGTGCCACCATGTTTGGTTAATATTTTAATTTTGGTATAGATGGGGGGGTCATCTCACTTTGTTGCCCAGGCTGGTCTCCATCTCCCAGCTTTAAGCATTCCTCCCACTCCAGCCTCCCAAAGTGCTGGGATTACAGGCATGAGCCACCATATCCAGCCAATAAAAAAGCAGTTTGCTTTATTTCAATGAGGATAGTTATCCTGGAGACAGCACAGATGTCCTGAATCATCCATCAGCTTTTAAGAATTACAAGACAGATACTAATGTGGACGCTGCAACAATATTCACAGCACAGTGGGGAATGAGAAAGAAGGATTCCGAGACCCTCCTATAAGCACTTCCATGGGAAGTGACCCGGTCTGCTCGATAAACAGGCACCTGCTCTGACTAGCTAAGAACCAACCCAAGACAGACACAGTCCTCGGTCCCCTGTCGTACATCGTAAAATCCCAGGATCTGAGAGCTAGAAGTGCCCTTTTTCTTATCAATGTGAGCTTGCTGGCACACCGAGCAGGACTCTTGCCCCCCGAACCAAGTTGAAAATACGGGGGAAGAGGAAGAGCTGACGACAGAGACAGGTGCTGTGACTTAGTCATGGCACTAGTGGTCGCTGCGGGTGTGGCCCTGAGGCCCTGGGCGTCACCAGTGCTGTGTTCTCCTGTCCCAGCACCAGTCCACAGATTTCACAGAGCTTGTGACAGCTGGCTGGCCGCCTGCCCTGTGCTTTTCCGTCAGGATGACAGATCAGCAGAGAGAAGAACTGAGATCGTGGTCAGGCGACCCACCCTGAGGCCAGAGCTCGGAGCTGTCATTCTGTGGGCTCACAGGACTACCTGAACAATCAGAAAGGAAGTGGTAAGTTGACGTCATGGGCCACAGCAGCTCAGAGTGGGCGGCGCCGTGGCTGACGGTCAGGACAAGGCTGCACAGGACCAGTGAGCGTGGACCCTCTAGACCTGATGGCTGACAGAGGGGCCGTCGCCTAGCTGCCACAGGACTGCAAAAGTGATGCTTAACCTTTTTACTTCTTTTTTAAATAGCCCATGGACAAAGCCACAAAACAGGGTTGACGGTGTCATAGGAAACTACCCCAAACCTGGCAATGGGGCCACAGTTTGCTGGAGTGGAGCTTCGGAGGGGTGCGGTTGGCAGCAGAGGCCTGCAATTCAAAACCTGGCCACCTCCGACAGGCACACAGTGCCACCAGCCTGGGAGGACCAGGGCCAAGGAAGCCTGAGGAGCCCCGCTCTCCAGACAGCCCAGACCAGCGCCGTCTCCCTGCAGGCACTGCCGAGGGCGCGTCCTCTGCGCTTGCCACAGGGCATGAAGAGCCCTTGAGAGTCATGGATGAAGAGGTCACAGCTTTTCCCCGGGCCCACGGACCAGGCCCTCTGTGTAACTACTTCAGCGGCCTAAAGATGGGCAGAGTGATCTCTGTGGGGTCGGGGGAAGGGAGAGGGGCACAGGAGGTCTTATTTTTAAGGAAGAATGATGGGACTGGAAGCCGCCCGACTGGTGCTACGGTGCCGTGGAGAACGCTCTCACGCTCTCATTCCCAGGCTGCAGGCTGAGGCTCCTGGGAGAAACGTCACCACATCTGTACTCAGACAATCCCATCAGAACATGCGTGGGTATAAACGTGTCCCCACATAACTGTATATACATGTGTACTGAAAAACCAGAGGAAAAGCAACCGTGGCCAAATGTTCACCGGCAAACAAAATAATCATAAAAGTGGAAGAATTTGCCCTGTTTCTTTGGAAACACTTCTCACAAAATGAAATGAATAATCCATTCTCAATGATTTTTATTTTTATTTTTGAGACAGAGCTTCTCTCTTGTTGCCCAGGCTGGAGTGTAGTGGGACCATCTCGGCTCACTGCATCTCTGCCTCCCAGGTTCAAGTGATTCTCCTGCCTCATCCTCCCAAGTAGCTGGGGTTACAGGTATGCGCCACCATGCCTGGCTAATTTTGTATTTGTAGTAGAGACAGGGTTTTGCCAAGTTGGCCAGGCTGGTTTCGAACCTCTGACCTCAGGTGATCCACCCTCCTCGGCCTCCTAAAGTGCTGGGATTACAGGCGTGAGCCACCTCGCCTGGCCCATTCTCAATGATTTTCTATAGAAAATACCTTAAAAGCTGGTCTTGATCATTTTTCCTTCCACCAGAGCTGAAGCTGCCTGGGCGTGGGCTTGAGACTTGGCTCTGCAGGCTCCATCAGCGTGAGCCCCGGGCAGGAGCAGCCCTGGTGGCCCTGGGTGAGCAAGGGATTGACAGCTCCACCGTGGTGGCCTGGCCAGCCGTGCTCAGATAGATCAACCCTTCCTGGGAGAGTGGGAGGGGCCACGGAAGGCCTGGGGCCCTGCATCCTCATCTGGACATGTCAAGGTCAGTGCTGCTTAGCTCTGGCGCCCGACCGCCTTGCCTGTGGACACACACGGGGCATTGTTCCCCAAACACACGGCCCGGAGCTCCGAACCCCCCCCGCCCCCCGCATCCTTAGGACATGCTGAATTGGCCCTGTTCCCTTTCATCATCTTACCACGCAAACATCATTTTTCATCATTGTCCAGCTCTATTCAAGATAAATGGCACCTTGTGGTGAACTCGGCCTCTGCGCAGCCCCCCTCCGCCCGCCCCAGCTTCATCAGAGCAGCCTGGGATATAACAGGTAAGGCTGAGAACAAGAAAAGCTTCCCATTCCCTGGCCAATGTTACTGTCACTAGAAAATCCAAATTTTATAGAACTTGGATAACACTCTCTACATGCGAGCATCCACATGGACATCTGGAATCCTCCCCGCTCAGGGAGGTAGGGAGCGGCTCTCCAGAAGCCCACACACTTCAGTTAACGTTCCGTCTCTGCGTGGTGCCGGCTCCTAGCCGTGTAACTGCCTTCCCTGAGAGCTGAGTTGACTCTAGATGCTTCCACAGGGCCTCTCTCCACCCGCTGGACTCACATACAGCTCTGTTCTGGGGCTCCTTCCTCTCCTACCTCGATCTCCTCAAGGGACTCCACATTCTGTTGGATCCCTAGGCTGCCACCCTGAGGTGGTGTCCATGTCCCCCAGCCCTGACTCCTGCGGGTGCCACCAGCCCCAGGTTGAAATCCTCTTCCTCTGAAATCTATGAGTCTCAGCCAGCTCCCTTCTCAGAGGCTCTCCAAGCCTCCACCTCCACTCCCACCTCCTCGTTTAAAAGCACCACATTCTGGCTGCGCACAGTGGCCCACACCTGTAATCCTAGTACTTTGGGTGGCTGAAGCCGGCAGATCACTTGAGGTCAGGAGTTTGAGACCTGCCTGAAAAACATGGTAAAACCCATCTCTACTAAAAATACAAACATTAGCTGGGCACGGTGGTGGGCACCTGTAATCCCAGCTACTCGGGAGGCCGAGGCAGGAGAACCGCCTGAACCCAGGAGGCAGAGGTTGCAGTGGGCAGAGATTGCGCCACTGCACTCCAGCCTGGGCCACAGAGTGAGACTCTGTCTCAAGAAAATAAATAAATAAATAAATAAATAAAGGCACCATATTCTGATGAGCATTCATTAGGAGTGTCTTTTGAAATCTCTATTCTCAGGCTGCCACCTTGGCCTGGGGGCTTCCCTCCTGGCCTGCGAGGTCCAAGAGCCGCCGAAATGACCTTTCGTTGCCGGCATTCCCACCTGCCGGACCAGCCTCCACCACTGTCAGGCAATATTTTCAGCAACATAGTTTTGATTATGCAACCTCTTTGATGCTTTCCTCCTGCGGAGAAGAGGGCCCTCTCTCCTTACTCCTTCAAGGTCAGGTCTCAAGTCCACCTACTGCCTGCACGGTGCTTTATTGTGAGGCGATCCTCACACAGAGGTCAGCTCTGCCCAGCGTGTCCCCTCAGCTCCTTCCAGAAGAGCCAGTCCCAGTGACATTGCCTCTGGAAAAGCCTTTCCCTGTTGCTCTGTCTCTGCGCCAGCAGGAAGAGCCTGACTTCTGCATAGTTGCTCTGTGGGACCTGGCTGACCTAGGGCTTCTCAACACTTCAAGCAGGGCGTCTACCCCCCTGCTCCAGAGCTTCACTCCATGGTGGCCCCAGAGCAGATTCCCAGTCGAATAAATCAATCCCTGCTCTTATTTGGGTCCTCCTTAAAAGACGCCTTGAGCCGATGTAACTCAGAGGCCCCCCACACACATTCACGGTACATTTATTACAGTCAAAAGCGAATTACAGAAAGGGCGAGACTCCAGAGGAAGATGTCAGCTGACTTCTGACACACTGCTAACACTGCAAGCTCACCCACAGTAGTCTTTTTGCTACGAAAATCTCATTTTGATGTTGTTCCTCTTAACAGGACTTGACAATAAAGATGGGGCAACCAGAGGAAATCTGAAGCAAAAGAAAATTGGCCAGGCGCAGTGGCTCATACCTGTAATCCCAGCACTTAGAGAGGCCGAGGCGGATGGATCACCAGAGGTCAAGAGTTCGAGACCAGCCTGGTTAACATGGTGAAACTCCATCTCCACTAAAAATACAAAAATTAGCTGGGTGGTAGTGGCAGGCGCCTGTAATCCCAGCTACTTGGGAAGCTCAGGCAGGAGAATCGGTTGAACCCAGGAGGTGGAGGTTGTGGTGAGCCAAGATCACTCCATTGCACTCTAGCCTGGGAAACAGAGAGAGACTGTCTCAAAAAAAAGAAAGAAAGAAAGAAAGAAGAAAATCATTCCAGCAGCTCCCTGGGGAACTGGAATATCAAGCAAGGCGCTGCATGACGTGTGTTGTGGTCTGGTCACCCACTGGCGTTCAGTGCAGAAGGCAGAGCCTCTCTTGCTATTGCTGCAGAGGCATTTGGCAGGGGAGTGAGATGTGACGAGAGACACTGGCCCTCCAGGGCGACTTGCAGGAGAGTTTGCTGGACTGGACGTTCCAGCCGCTGGGCCTGGACTGGCTGGGTGGGAGAATCTGCCCCTCATGTGAGGTCCCACCCCCAGTGCCTCTCCAGGCAGCTGGCATTGCCTGGGCCTGCCACAGAGGAGCTCTGCATGCCCACAGCCTTGGGCCAGGCATGGAGATGGCAGGCACGTCTGTCTCCGCTTCCAGATGCACCTGTGCAGCTGACGTGCAGCCCTCCCACATCTGGAGCTCTCTGGTGACGGGCTGAGCACGTTGTGGTCCTGCAGCAGCAGCAGATGCAGGGGCAGCAGCAGTGTGGGAAGGAGGCACCGCCCCTGGGGTCCCGTCTGCTGCCCCACACCAAGGCCCTGCCGTCGTGAAGATGCAGCCTCTCTGCTCTGCCCGCCAGCTGCACCGATGGCCCTGTGCCCAATCGTCTCCTGGCCCTCCACCCCAGGGCTCCTGCTCACAGACTCCATTCAGTGCCTCCCTGCCTGGGACCTGGCTGCACAGCCGCTTCCTACACCCCAACCCAGAGGGAGCGTGTGACCAGCTTTATGAGACTCCGGTCCCTCTGGGTGCCACTGTTGGATGGAGCTCCTCAGCCATGACTGGCCGGCCACCTGAAGCAGGGTGCTTTGGGGTCCTTCCCCCACCCCGGTCCAATCAGTGCAGCCAGGCCAGAGGACACAAAGCCTGCTGCCTGTGCGAGCAGAGCCAGCGCTGGGGACGGCGAGGCTTCCCAGGGTCAGCAGGGTCCCTGGCAGGCACTTGCACGGTGGGGAGCGTGGGATGCTGGGAGAAGTGTGAGTATCCCAGACCTCAGGTAGTCACTGTCATGGGATCCCGAGAGCACAGTGAACATTAAAACCACGATATTAACAA
Organism: Cacajao melanocephalus; assembly: GCA_963573385.1. Taxonomy (NCBI): domain Eukaryota; kingdom Metazoa; phylum Chordata; class Mammalia; order Primates; family Pitheciidae; genus Cacajao; species Cacajao melanocephalus. The sequence continues at coordinate 10,298 of CAUYLG010077385.1, forward strand.
GAATAGATAAGTAGAATACAAAACCGGTATAACTGCTATTCTTTAGGGCTGAAGTTCTCAAAGCGCTTCACGTCATTTAATCTCAGCAAATCACTCTGAAACGGGCAGAAGTGGTAGACAGCCGGGACGGGCTGTGTGAGATGCCTGCTAGGGACAATGAGGTCCCTCTCAGCCAGGCTTGATCAGCAGCACCTGACACAGAATGCCTCCGGTTGCTACTCACGTGTAATTAAAACCATAACAAGCCACACAGCCACTTCCATTGGTAACAAACCACATTCCCAAAGCTGTGGCACAACAGAGATCCTCATCTGGTTTATTGCGAAACAGGAATATTTGGAATTGAAAAGGCTAGTCGTTCTGGATCATGTCAGAAGAAGCAAACATTTTCACAGGCAGCACGCAGTAAAACATCATAAATACAACAGATTGTTAAAGATAATTTACAAAGTTATGAGTGGGGCTAGAGGGAGGACCCAAATGGAATAAAAACAGAAACAAACAATGCTCTCTGTCTGCATTTCAGAGAAAGGGGAAAAATGAAACTTGGAACAGTCTGTGCTTTCCCTCCACGTCCAGCGCGAGGACAGAAGGAAATATAAATACATCTTGAACTAATCATCCTTGTTTTTCCCAGTTGTATGGTTTTGGCAATTCTAAAACTACTTTCTGCATATTACAGGACTGAACAAATAAGTAAATGTGTTTATTATGCTGAAAGACAGGTTTCTTACAGCTGGGAAAGGCTAGCCACAGCCCTAAATGTTGGGTGAGAATCGGAGTGGTTTGTGATAACTTGGTTTTTAATATACAGAGGCACATGTGTGCAGAGGTATTATATATGACGAACACACAGAGTTCCTTTCCCAGCTCTGTCCACCACAATGGCACACCTCAAGTCTATTTTGTGGTTTTTAAATACCATTCTCCACTCAAAGGGAACAGAGCTCTTTGGAGAAATGACTATTTCCAGGGAAGAGCGGAGAGTGCAGGGTGAGCCTAGAATGTCTAGTGCCAGAAACAAGGAAACGCTGACAATGTTGGGGACATGTCAGAGGGCTAGAGGAGCCAACCTGACGGCTCTCCCACTGGCCACATCGGGGGCAATTTGAGCATAAAAATAATTGTAGGAAGGGGCAGGAAGATGACAGAATAGGAGGTTCTAGCCCTCACGCCCTCACAGAAGCACCTAGAGGTTCTAGCACTTCATAGGGCAAAGCGAACACACTGAAGAAGCTAAGAAGGTTCACTTTACCTCTGTCAGGCCTCCCCCAGTGAGGCCCCCGGACCTGTGGCTTCTCCCACTGGGGAACGTGAGAGCTGAGTGAGCACCAGCTTCCCCAACCTTATGGAATGCTGCCCAGTAGCCCACCTGTGTCTCTCTCAGAGCACGGAGGAATCAGCATGGCTGAGTCATCTGGGGACTGCTCGGAGAAGGTAAGGGCATGCCCAGCAACCAACAGCCAGCCATGGATCCCACTAACCAGCTAACAGACTCCACCAGGAGGCCTGCCCGTGAACCCACCGAACAACCTGCCTGTGGAACCCCCAACCAACTGATCCATGCCCCAGCACCTCACACACCCCTTAGCATATGGAGTCTCATGCACCCTCCTCCCAAACAGTACATAGATGTCAACAGCAGATGCAAATCTGAGCAGCTGGCTTGACTGTTGGACTGGGAGAAGGTACCCAGCCTCGAAAGCTTCAGAGCACTGCACTAGGGCAAACAGAAGATGCTCAGCGTAGACCTGGCTTTGGAGGATTGAGAGAAGGCTTATAACCTAAGACTTCTCTCCCTAAGAGGGAACAAAAGGAGTAGAGTGGGTGTATCTACAGAAAATATTGGAGAGTGGGCCTGGCGCGGTGACTCATGCCTGTAATCCCAGCACTTTGGGAGGCCGAGGTGGGTGGATCATGAGGTCAGGAGATTGAGACCATCCTGGCCAACATGGTGAAACCCCATCTCTACTAAAATACAAAAAAAATTAGCCGGGAGTGGAGTCATGTGCCTGTAGTCCCAGCTACTCGGGAGGCTGAGGCAGGGGAATCACTTGAACCCTGGAGGGGAGGTTGCAATAAGACATGATCGCACTGCTGGACTCCAGCCTGGAGACAGTTGCAAGACTCTATCTCAAAAAAAACAAAAAAGAAAATATCTAAGAGACCCCTTGAATCCTCACTTAGGATGACTGATGAAGGTCTTTCCCTCCCAAAGTCAGTCAGTAAAGAGTGGAGGAGAGCGAGGCATGGTGGTTTACACTGTAATCCCAGCACTTGGGATGCTGAGATAGGAGGATCACTTGAGGCCAGGAGTTTGAGACCACCCTGGGCAACACAGTGAGATCCCATCTCTCAAAAAAAATAAAACATTGAAAAAATTTTTCATGAGAAAAAAGAAAGTAAGACAAAAAGGAGGTGACTGCGTCTTCAAATGTGAAGATAGCAGTGCAAGTCTTAAAAAAAATATGAAGAATCAAGGAAATATGACACCATTAAAGCGACAAAATAAAGCTCCAATAGTTGACCCCAAAGAAATGGGTACTTATAAACCGTCTAATGAAGGATTCAAAATAATCATCTTTAATTTTTTTTTGGTATAGACAGAGTCTCACTATGTTCCCTAAGCTGGTTTCAAACTCCTGGCCTCAAGCAATCCTCCTGCCTTGGCCTCCCAAAGTGCTGGGATTACAAGCACAAGCCACCATGACTGGCCTAAAGTCATCTTAAAGAAGCTCAGTGACCTTCAAGAGAACACAGACAACTAAGCAAAATCCAGGAAAATGATACATGAACAAAATGCAAAGTTATAAAGAGGGAGAAACTATAAAAGAGGATCAAACAGAAATTCTGGAGCTGAAGAATACAATGTCTGACTTGAAAAATTCAATAGCGAGCTTCAATAGCAGACTTGATGAAGTGGGAAAAGAATTAATGAACTCAGCCAGGTGTGGTGGCTCATACCTGTAATCTTAGGACTTAGGGAGGCTGAGATGGGAGGATTACTTGAGTTCAGAAGTTTGAGACTGGGCAACATGGCAAAACCCTGTTTCTACAAAACGTCCAAAATTAGGTGGCCACAGTGACACAGCCTACAGTCCCAGCTATGCAGGAGGCTGAGGAGGGAGAATCATTTGAGCCTGGGGAGGTCAAGGCTGCAGTGAGCCATGATTATGCCACTGCACTCCAGCATGGGTGATAGTGTAAAATCCTGATTTAAAAAAAAAAAATGAACACAAACACAGATCATTTGAAATTATCCAAGCGGAGTAACGAAAAAAAAAAAAAAATGAAAAAGAGTGAAGAAAGCCTATGGGAATTAGGAAAATTATCAAGCAAAACAATATACGTATTATGGGAATCCCAGATGAAGCAGAGAAAGGGAAAGGGGCAAAACCTTATTAAAAGAAATAATGACAGGAAACTTCCCAAAACCAGAGAGGAAAGTGAACATCCAGATCCGTGAAGCCCAAAGAACCTCAAATAAATTGAGCATAAAGTCTTCATCAAGACACATTATAATCAAACTGCCAAAAGTCAAAGCTAGAGAGAATTTTGAAAGCAGCAAGAGAAAAGCAACTCTTTTCAAAGAATCCCCCTTTATCCCTGCATAAGACTATCACATTTCTCAGCAGAAACCTTGCAGGCCTGGAGAGAATGGGATACATTCAAAGTGCCAAAAGAAAAAAAAAACAAAACCTGCCAACGAAGAATACTATCTTGGCAAAGCTGTCCCTCAGCAATGAAGGGGAGATCAAAACTTCCTAAGATAAAAGCTAAGGGACTTCATCACCAGTAGACCTGTCTTACAAGAAAAGCTAACAGGGGTTCTTCCATTTGAAACAAAAAGATATTAATTAACAACATAAAAACATATAAAGGTATAAAACTCATTGATAAAGGTAAGTATATGGTCAAATTCAGAATTCTCTAATATTTAATGATTGTCACTTTTAATTCTAGCATAAAAGTAAGAAGACAAAAGAATCAAAAAGAGCTGTAGGTATAGTAAGTTGTTAATGGATAGACACACACAAAAATGTTAACTGCGACATCAATAATATAAAATGCATGTGGGGGTGGAGGGGTAAACGTATAGAGTTTTTGTATGCAATTCAAGTTACAAGTTTATACAGTCGACCCTTGAACAAGGAGGGTTTGAACTGTGCAGGTCTACTTATAAGCTAATTTTTTTCTGCCTCTGCCATCCCTGAGACAGCAAGGCAACCTATCCTCAGACTACTCAATATGAGGATGATGACATTTATGATGATCCACTTCTACTTAATGAATAGTGTGTGTGTATGTGTGTGTGTGTGTGTGTGTGTGTGTGTATTCATTAATATATTTTTTTAAATAAATGGGGTTTTTATTTGTGTGTCCACAAAAACGAAGTCAGGGTGGCCTTTGGTTCATTCTCCCAACAAGATGACAACTAAAAGGAGGCATGCGTGACAACAATAACCATGTTCTTCTCTCACGGAGCGAGGCATTGCCCTCTTGGACCCTGAGGGTTACAGGCAAGCAGGACCAGCAGGCTGCAGAGGAAAGCACACCCAGGCCTCTCAGAGCATGCTGCCTCCCTGGTGAGCCAAGGCAGTGGGAGCAGCACTACTCTGGGCTAGCCCAGCGCCCGCTAAGTGAGAACACACACAAAAGCCCCCACTCCCACCCCTATTGCTAAGGCAGTCAGCCAGGACTTCCCCAGAAGAGCTGGCTCTGAAGCCCAGATCCTCAGGGCTCCCTCCAGAAGGGGCTGCCTTCCTCGGCCTGCATGAAGTAGTCAACGAAGAAGAGGAAGATCGCAAAGACCAGGAGAAGCAGCCGCTGGACCCAGAGCAGGACCTGGCGATCCCGGCCCCGCCCCGCCCCAGGAGCATTCTTTTCTGGCTGGAGGGCTCAGCGAGCGAACGGAGAAGGGGAGGAAGATGAAGATGAGGACACCGAAGAGGCGGCGGCGGGAGGAGAGGACACCGGGAGCCCCCGGAGGCTGAAGCGCGGCGGCAGTGAGCGAGGCTGCACGGTCCCGGCCGTAGGTGGGGCGCTCCCCACCCCTGCATCCTCTTCAGAAGAAAACAGAAGATCGTCATCATGCCCCTGCTGGTGGCGGGGGTCAGCACCTGGCTGCAGCCTCGGGCGCCCCGTGAGTCCTGGTGGTGACGTAGCTCCTTCACAGCCGTCACGGCAACCCTTGCCCTGGTGGAGTCACGCGCCCTCGTTCTTGGGAAGTTCACACATACCTGAATCCACTGACCCGAGTTCAAGTCAGAGAAGCGGTCGGAGGCGGCGGCGGCGGACGAGCCGGGGCTGGTACTGGAAGGCGGACTTCGGGTCAGGCTGACGGCAGACGGACAGCTGGGCCCCGAGGGAGGTGGTGCTGGCGCAGGCGGCGGCCAGCTGAAAGGGCCGCGGAGACGCCCGTGGCGGGTGCGGGCGCGGGCGGAGCCTTGGCGGCGCCCGGACCTGCCAACAGCAGCCCAGTCAGAACCGGCCGAGCAATGGCTGCCGAGGGGCACGTGGGGGCGGCACCGCCCCGCGGGAAACGCGGTCGCAGCCATCGAGGTCGCCTCGGGGCCGCGGCTCCGCAGGCTGCGCGCGCTGCGCGGGGCGGGGCCTAACCGTGAATGTATTTTCTCTTTTCTTTCTTTTATTTTCATTTATTTATTTTTCTTTTTTGAGACAGAGTCTCGCTGTGTCGCCAAGGGCCAGGCTGGAGTGCAGTGGCGCGATCTCGGCTCACTGCAGCCTCCGCCTCCTGGGCTCAAGCGATTCTCCTGCCTCAGCCTCCCGAGTAGCTGGGACTACAGGCACGCGCCACCACGCCCAGCTAATTTTTGTATTTTATTTTAGTTTTTTTTTTTTTTTTTTTTAGTAGAGACGGGGTTTTACCATGGTCTCAATCTCTTGACCTCGTGATCCGCCCGTCTTGGCCTCCCAAAGTCCTGGGATTACAGGCGTGAGCCACCGCACCCGGCCTCTTTCTTTTATTTTTTTAGACGGAGTCTCCCTCTGTCACCCAGGCTGGAGTTCCGTGGTGCGATTTCGGCTCACTGCAACCTCAGCCTCCTGGGTTCAAGCGATTCTCCTGCCTCAGCCTTCCAAGTAGCTGGGATTACAGGTGCGCACACCATGCCTGGCTAGTAGACGCATGGTTGCCACATGCCTGTAATGCCAGCTACTCGGGAGGCTGAGGCAGGAGAATCGCTTGAATCCGGGAGGCAGAGGTTGCAGTAGGCGGAGATTGCACCACTGCACTCCAGCCTGGGCGATAGAGCGAGACTCTGTCTCAAAAAAAAAAAAAAAAAGAAAAAGAGAAAGAAAGGTCACTATATAATGATAAAAGGGCTAATTCATCATGAGGATATAACAATTAATTATAAATACACATGCACCCAATATTGGGGCACCTAAACAAAAAGCAAATATTAACAGAAAAGAGAGAAGAAATAGACAGCAGTGCAATAATACTAGGGAACTTTATCCACTTTCAATAACAGACAGGTCATCCAGACGGAAAATCAGTAAATCCTAGCCAAAGCAATTAGATAAGAAAACAAAAAATCCAAATAGGAAAGGAAGAAGTTAAATTCTCTCTGCTTGCAAACGATATAATCTCATATCTAGAAAAGCCTAAAGATGCCATTAAAAAACCGGTTAGAACTAATAAACAAGTTTAGTACAGGTGAGGACACAAAATCAACATATAAAAATCAGTTGTGTCTCTAAACACTAACAAAAAGCTATCCAAAAGAAGAAAACAAATAAATTTACAATAGCATCACAAAGAACAAAATACTTAAGTGTAAATTTAACCAAGGTGAAAGATCTGTGTACTGACAACTATATAAAAACATTGATTAAAGAAACTAGACACAAATAAATGAAAAGATATCATATGTTCAGGGACTGGAATAATTAACATTGTTAAAATGTCCATACTACTCAGTGATCTAGAGATTCAATGTAATCCCTATCAAACTTCCAATGGCATTTTTCACATATATAGAAAAAAATGGCTGGGCATGGTGGCTCACACCTATAATCTCAGCGCTCTGGGAGACGGAGGCGGGTGGATCATGAGATCAAGAGATCAAGACCATCCTGGCCAACATGGTGAAACCCTGTCTCTACTAAAAATAAAAAAATTAGCTGGGCATGGTGGCACCTGCCAGCCCATAGTCCCACCTACTTGGTAGGCTGAGGCAGGAGAATCACTTGAACCCAGGAGGTGGATGTTGCAGTGAGCCGAGATTGCACCGCTGCACTCCAGCCTGGCGTCAGAGTGAGACTCCGTCTAAAAAACAAACAAACGAACAAACAAAATAAAACCCAACCCTAAAATTCATATGGATCTACAAAAGACCCCAAAGAGCAAAAGCAACCTTGAGAAAGAACAAAGCTGAAGGCATCACACTTACTGATTGTGAACTACAGTTGGCTAGTGCATTGGCTCATGCCTGTAATCCCAGCACTTTGGAAGGCTGAGGCAGGTGAATCACTGGAGGCCAGGCATTTGAGACCAGCCTGGCCAATGTAAAGAAACCCCGTCTATACTAAAAATACAAAAATTAGCTGGGTGTGGTGGTGGGCACCTGCAATCCCAGCTACTTGGGAGTCATGAGGATCACTTGAACCAGGAGAGAGAGGTTGCAGTGAGCCAAAATCACACCTTTATACTCCAGCTTGGGTGACAGAGCGGTACTGTCTCAAAAAACAAAAACAAAACAAAACAGCTACAGTTAAGTGTCACTAAAGACAACAATACATTGAGATATGTGCTGTTAGGTGATTTCATCATTGTTCAAACATCACAGAGTGCACTTCCACAAGATGGTATACCCTGCTACACACTTTGGCTGTACAGCATAGCCTGTTACTCCTTGGCTACAAACCCACAAAGCATGTTACTGTACTGAATACTGTAAGCACTCATAACACAATATTTGTGCATCTAAACATAGAGAAGGGATTTTTCAGCTCCATAATCTTATGTGTCCACTGTCATACAGTTGTTAATTGACCAAACTGTCATTATGTGGCACGTGACCATATATTACAAAGCTTTAGTCATCAAAGCAGTCTGGTACTGGCATAAAAACAGATACACAGACCAGGGGAACAGAACAGAGAGTCCAGAAATAAACCCATACATAAACAGTCAACTAATATTTGACAAGGGCGCAAAGAATACACAATGAGGAAAGGATAGTGTTTTCAATAAATGGTGCAGGGAAAAGTGGATGTCCAACAGGAACTGGACCCTTATCTTACATCATAGACAAAAATCAACTGAAATGCATCAAAGACTTAAATCCCGTAAGAGTTGAACTCATAAAACTCCTAGAAGAAAACGGGAAAAGTTCCTCAACACTGGTCTAGGCAATAACTTTTTGGATGTGAACGCAAAAGCACAGGCAGCACAAGCAAAAATAAACAAATGGGATTACATCAAACTAAAAAGCTTCTGCACAGCAAAGGAAAACAAATTGAAAAGACAGCTTACACAGTGGGAGAAAATATTTGCAAACCATAGATCTAATGAGGGGTTACGATCCAAAATACACTCACAACTGAATAGCAAAACAAAAACCCACAAATAACAAAACCAAATCAAAAACTCCCCAAAAAACTGATAAAATTGGGCAAAGTCTGCATATAAACATTTCTCCACAGAAGATATACAAATGTCCAAAAGGTATATGAAAAGATGTTCAACATCCCTAATCATCAGGGAAATGAAAATCCAAACCACAATGAAATATCGCCTGGCACCTGTTAAGAGTGGCTATTATTGAAAAAACAAAAGTTAAGTGTTGGCAAAGGTGTGGAGAAAAGGGAACCCGTACCTTTCTCCTTACACGCGGTTGGTGGACATGTAAATTGGTATAGCCATTATGGAAAGCAGTAGGGAAGTTCCTCAAAAAGTTAAAAACAGAACTTGCATACGATCCAGCAGTCCCACAACTGGGTATACACCTAAAATAGCTAAGGTCACTATTTCAAAGAGACATCCACATTCCCATGTTTGTTTCAGCCCCAGTCACAATAGCCAAGATACAGCATCAACCTAATGGATAAAGAAAATGTGGTATACGAGTCAGCCATGGTGGCTCACACCTGTAATCTCAGCACTTTGGGAGGCCAAGGCAGGCAGATCACTTGAGGTCGGGAGTTCGAGACCAGCCTGGCAAATATGGTGAAACCCGGTCCCTACTAAAAATACAAAAATTAGCCAGGCGTAGTGACTCAGGCCTATAATCTCAGCTACTTGGGAGGCTGAGGCAGGAGAATTGCTTGAACCCAGGAGGCATAAATTGCGGTGAGCTGAGATTGCACGACTGCACTCCAGCCTGGGCGAGAGTGAGACTCCATCTCAAAAAAAAAAAAAAAAAAAAAAAGTGGTGTATGTATACAATGGAATACTATACAGCCCTAAGAAGGAAGGAGATCCTGTCATTTGTGATGGCATGAAGGAAGGTGGAGGACATTGTTAAGTGAAATATCCAGGCACAGAAAGACAAATACCACATGATCTCACAGTGAAATCTAAAACAGTCAAACTCACAGAAGCAGACAGCAGGACAGCTGCCAGGGGCTATGGAGAGAGGGGAGTGGGAGGTGACGGTCATGGGTACAAAGATTCAGTGACGCAGGATGAGTAAGTTCTGGTAAGCTACTATACAACATGGGCCTACAGCCAACAATACTGCATTTTATACTTAAAATCTGCTAAGAGGATAATAATAAAGGGGGCCAACAGGTATGGCGGTGGTGATGATTTCACAGGTGTATACTTATCCTCAAATTCACCGACCTGTGTACACTAAATATGTATGGTTTTTCACATGCCAATTACATCTCCATAAAGTGGTTTTTAAAAATTATATAACCTATTGAATACAGTAACAATCTATGAGTCCATACTGAGGGTAAACAAATGAAATGCTTCTTATTGTTGAATGCTAATAAATGTAGAAGGAATGATGGAGTTAGAAAATACTACCACCCAACCACCGTGGTAATAATTCAACTAGTGCTCACGGATGCTGAAACTGGGGGGTGAAAGTTTGGTGAGGAACAGGATATTCAGAGTCAGATCTCGACACATAACCCTGTGGCTTGAGGCAGCTTCTAAGCCTACCTCCTGGTTTTCCTGCAGAAATGGGATCAGGCTGACCTCTGTGTCGAGAATACTATGGAGTAAAGTGAGTGTGGCTCCCTGAGCTAAGTCACAGGTGTTGAGAGGGGGATTCCTTGTTGGCAGCCAGCAGCCATATTGTGAGGATCCTCAAGCCGTCCCACAGGGCCCACCCTTGGCCCTCCATGGCTGGTGGTTGTCTTGCCCAGCCTTAAGAGGGGGCCACCTTGGAAGTGGCTTCCTGAGCCCCAGGGAAGCTTCAGAAGACGGTCGGCCTGCATGCAGCCTCAGAACCCTGATCCTGACCTACCCAGAACTGCTCCTGAATTAAGCACAGAACTGGAGACAAATGATTGTCCTAAACAACTTGTGGGGTGACTTGAGAGGCCGCAGGAAAACTCAAGGGACATTCTGTTAGTATTCTGTCAATGTTAATTCCTTACTTTGATGATGCTGTGGTTACAGCAGTAAATGTTCCTGATTTTAGGAAAGACATAGGGAAGCATCTAGGTGTGAAGGGATTTAATGATGCAACTTCCAAGTGGTTCAGAAAAAATCTGGGCCCAGCTACCCAGCTACCTACAAGAGAATGAATGTGACTTGGCCCTTGCAACACCTGCCACAGCAGGGAAGGGTGCTGCCATCCTTCTACACTCTATCCAATCCTAAAGGGATGCAGATGCTTGGGTAATCTGGACATCCACTGACGCCAAGCCCATCAGTGCGGCACTTAATACTGAAGCCCCTGAATGCGGTCAATGACAGGACCTTCCCTGTTGTTCTCCAGCTCTCCTCCTCCCCTGCCAGTGCAGGCAGTACGACAGGGAGCCGAGGCACTCACCAGACCAAGATGAAGGAAACCAACTCGCCCTAATGTTAAGGTAAATCTTAGCGGTTTTACTCCAAGGCCTCAGCAATTTTTTAGGAAGGAGGCAAAGGTGATTTGAATCATTCTGTTGTTTAATTATTTTTGTAAAATAGTATATTTTAGATCTTTATGAGTTCTGAATTATGCATGCTTTCAAACGTCTATTTTGAAACAATTACATACTTTTCTTAGAAAAGTTACAAGAACGCACTTCACCTGCATAAACCTCCCCCAAGTTCTCCAGCGGCTAACATTTCACTTCCTGAGCTCTCCCTCTCTCTGGGGGTGGAGAGAATGAATCTTTTTTTCTAAATCATACAGCTAAATAGTTGTCTTTAAAAGGTAAAGAAAAGGTATACCAGCAAAGCTTGTCTTTTTTTTTTTTGCGAGGAGTCTTGCTCTTTCATCCAGGCTGGAGTGAAGTGGAGCGATCTCGGCTCACTGCAATCTACCCCTGTGGGTTGAAGTGATTCTCCTGCCTCAGCCTCCCAAGTAGCTGGGATTACAGGCATGCACCACCACACCCCACTAAGTTTTGTATTTTCAGTAGAGACTGTTTCGCCATGTGGCCAGGCTGGTCTCGAACTCCTGACCTCAGGTGATCCACCTACCTCGGCCTCTCAAAGTGCTAGGATTACAGGCGTGAGCCACCGTGCCCGGCCAAGCTCGTCTTTCAAAATAAACATTCACTGTTACTCTAAACAAAATATAAAAAAATAAATTTTATTTACACACTTCAATACATTAAAGTTTGTTCCTTATACCTCTAAAGATGAGATCCCCTACATTGGCAGTTCTCAAACTGCACTGCACAGTCCACAAGTTCATATGTAACAATGAGCATTGCCTGAACATCTTGTAGTAGTTTTAAGTGTATTTTCAATTGCATTGTAATAAATTTTTAAAAACCTATATATTTCAAAGCAATTCTGAATTCATAGCTTTTAGTCAAGATGTATTTACTATTTATACTAAAGTATAATTACTATTTAACAGCCCATATATGTTGGGTTTTTTGTTTGTTTTGAAACAGAGTTTCACTCGTCACCCAGGCTGGAGTGCAGTGGCACAATCTCTGCTCACTGCAACATCCATCTCCCAGGTTCAAGCGATTCTACTGCCTCAGCCTCCCTAGTAGCTGGGATTACAAGTGCCTGCCACCACGCCCAACTAAGTTTTGTATTTTTAGAAGAGATGGGGTTTCGCCATGTTGGCCAGGCTGGTCTCAAACTCTTGAGCTCAACTGATCCACCCGCCTCAGCCTCCCAAAGTGCTGAGATTACAGACGTGAGCCACCTCACCTGGCCCCATATGTTGTTAAAATGTGCAGACTTACAGGCAATCTACCATATATGAAATGCAAACCTTAGCTAATAATTTAAGTCGTAAATATACCCTATAGCAAAGATAGGTATTTTTGTTTTAATAAAAGACAATATAAAAATGGAATTGTTCATAGAAATTTATCTTCTGCAGAAAAATCAGCTTCGGTTCATCTCTACCTCAAACAAGGGTTACTGCATATGATACATAATGAAGTTAGATGGTGCCACTGTTGTGATACTTTTTTCTAATCTTAGTAGCTCCACCCATAATTAATTCTTATTGACATCGGTTATGTCAGTGCTACTCCAATGTGGTCTATTCACAGGCTGCCAGGGATCCTCTTGGTCTGTGAGGTTGGGGGCTTGCGTCAGAATGCAAATCGACTGTGGCGTTAAGCACAATTTAGTTCAACTGACGCTGTTTTCTTCATAGCACTACTTTCTTGAGGAAGGAAGCAGTGTGTTGATTTATACCCCAGCCCAGGCTCCTTATCTCACTGTCAAGCTACGCATCCCGTAGAACTCATCTGTTATATCCCAATCACCACCCAGCAGAGACATTCTTGTTAAAAAGCTCCTTAACAAAGGGAAGATTTTCACTTAATTCACTCCTCTTAGTACCTGTCACCTTAGTTGCCCCTGAATTCAGAACCTGCTGGCAGACAGACACTGCCCTCAGGCCATTGCTGAAGGCAGGGACAGGAAGTCTGTAGGCTGACGACACAGTCTCTGCGCTCCTTTACCGTTACTTTCTGCGTTTTCATGCTGCTTGCACATGCTTCAAAGCTTAAACCGCTAGCTAGGGAGATGCACAGATACTTACGACTTCACATGACGATGTTGAAACATAAACTGTTATAGGGCCAAGTTAAAATAAAATTTGAGGCCAGGCATGGGCGCTCACACCTATAATCCTTGTGCTTGGGAGGCCAAGGCAAGAGGATCACTTGAGGCCAGGAGTTCAAGCCCAGCCTGTATAACGCAGGGAGATCTTGTCTCTATCGCCTGTGGTCCTAGCTACCCGGAAGGCTGAGGCAGAAGGATTGCTTCAGTCCAGGAATGTGAGGCTGCGGTGACTATGACTGCGCCACTGCGCTCCAGCCTGGGCAACAGAGTGAGAACCTGCCTCTCTCTTAAAAAAATAAATAATATCTGAAAGTGCCACAAAGGGGGTGTTTTGCATGGGAGTGACATCACTAGCACCTGTGCCCATCTGCCCAACAGGACCCCTTCGAAGAGGACAGCAGCTGCTGGACAGATGGGTTTTGGACGTACGTACTTCTCAGTGTCTATTCTATATCCACATCTTAGTGACTTTTTTCAACAAAGGTTAAGTCTGTAGCATTTGAGAGAGAAAGAGAATGTAAGGGCTGGGAAACACTCAACATCTGGGTATCTGCTGGAGAGGCTGGGTGTCCAGGGTCATTTCTACTTCCCCACAGAACTGGTTTTCCAGACTTAGCGAGGGGGGTGTGTGTGTTTCCCTCACTAGATAAATGTCAGTTAGTTCTTTGCAGGCCGTCATTATGTTTTCTTCATGTTTACATCCCCAAATCCTTGCAAACAAGCAGCACCTATTAAGAGTCAAATAACTACTATTTGGTGTCCTCAGAGTTGCTTAAGAAAGTACACTTGCAATTTGGAATTAGTGAGATGAATATCCTCTACTTTTTCAAAATGCTACATGAGTGATGATGAAAATCGCCTGTCTGTACTATATTGTACATAAGAACATATCCACAGGGCTTATGTCAACTGATTTCTCCAAAGTTCAACTGCATCCCACATACTTGAAACAATATCAAGGATCATATTTAAGCCACGCACGGTGGCTCGTGCCTATAATCCCAGCACTTTGGGAGGCCAAGGCAGGTGGATCACCTGAGGTCAGGAATTCAAGACCATCTTGGCCAACACGGTGAAACCCCATCTGTACTGAAAACACAAAAATTAGCCAGGCGTGGTGGCACGCGCCTGTAATACTAGCTATCTGGGAGGCTGAGGCAGGAGAATCGCTTGAACCCAGGAGGTAGAGGTTGCAGTGAGCCAAGATCGCGCACCACGGCACTCCCGCCTGGGCAACAGAGTGAGACTCTGTCTCAATACTTTAAAAAGGTAAAAACTCATCAATTTCTTTATACCTGCACCCTCTAGTGGCCTATTTTATCTATTAATTTTTTTTTGACAGTCTCTCTGTCAAAGTCTCACTGTCCAGCCCAGGCTGGTGTGCAGTGGTGCAATGTTGGCTCACTGCAACCTCTACTTCCGGGGTTCAAGTGATTCTTGTGCCTCAGCCACCCCAGTAACTGGGATTACTGGCATGTGCCACCATGCCTGGCTAATTTTTGTATAGTAGAGACTGGGTTTTGTCATGTTGCCCAGGCTGGTTTCAAATTCCTGGCCTCCAGTGATCCACCTGCCTTGGCCTCCCAAAGTGCTGGGATTACAGGGGTGAGCCATCAGGCTTGGCCATATCTACTGAAAAATTTTAAGAGAATCACACACCCCAGTGTCACTGCTTAGAGAACCCTGTCCAGTGTGTCTGCACCTCCTTTCCCTCCCTCCTTCTCTCACCCCTAAGATACAGTTATTAGAAAATGGTTTGAAATACAAACTATAAAACCTTAGATTAAAAAAATTATCTCAAAACATAATACAATAACAGACAATGACACAGCTCTACCCAACTTTCACACGCAGTCAACAGAATAAGCCTTTGGGTTCACAAAGGACAGTTTACAGTCAAAGGGCCACCTGCACTCCTTTTTTCCCTGACTACATTCTCAGGGAAGCTTTTCCTTGCAGAGCCTTTGTGGCAAGGTCAGCTCTTGCTCTCAGCACGTTGGCTTCCTCGGCGCTTCTGTGGGCCTGTGCGTTCTTTAGTAAGAAGTGGCTGATGAACAGCTTCAAGCCCTCACGCAATATCCCCAGCTTTGGGTTGTCAGACACTCTGGAAAGGAATCGTATAAACACACGTCAGGGATGAGCTAGCCGCTCTTAGATCTGCCAACAGTGTATAGGGATTCCCAAGGCCCACATCCTTACCAACAGGTGTTAATTTCTTAGCTCTGGAAATAGCTTCTTAAATCAGGGGTAGGGTGGGGGGTGGGGGGAGAGTAATTTTTATCTTGAATAGTGAGATATAACCAGTTTCTTTTAAAAATCTAATTCTCAATTAAGAACTTCCTGGCCAGGGGCGGTGTGGCTCACGCCTGTAATCCCAGCACTTTGGGAGGTTGAGGCAGGCAAATCACCAGGTCAGGAGTTCAAGACCATCCTGGCCAACATGACAAAACCCTGTCTCTACTAAAACATAATTATATATATATATATATATATATATATATATATATATATTAGCTGGGCTTGATGGCGCGCGCCTGTAGTCCCAGCTACTTGGGAGGCTAAGGCAAGGGAATCGCTTTGAACCCGGAAGGCGGAGGTCGCAATAAGCCAAGATCACGCCACTGCACTCCAGTCTGGTGACGGAATGAGACTACGTCTCAAAAAACAAACAAACAAACAAAAAACACAAAGAACTTCTAAACATATTTTATTATTACCAACCATCGTTCACTGTTAGTTTGCTAGTGGACAAGTTTCTATTCCCCAAATCTAATGCATACTAGCTTAAAAATAAAACTGAAATGATTTATCAAGCTACACAGAGTACAACCTTGTGTTTATAAATTAACACAAGTGCAAACCATCTCCTCATCTCTCTTCCATGTCTCATCAGAACGAGTGGGGCACATACCTTGTGAAAATTAAACTGAGGTCTTCAACTTCCGTTTCCGTTAACAGGATACTTAACACTTTTCGTAAAAAGTGGACTCTGGGTTTGTCCAATTCACTGAATTCAACTACCTAATGGTCAGGACGTAGGGAAAAATGTTACATTGATTTAGCCAACTCTTTCAGTGATTTGTAAATATAGTTTATTAGAGTAAAAATTAATCTCCTCCCACCCCACCCCCTACTCTACCCCTGATTTAAGAAGCTATTTCCAGAGCTGTTGGCAAGGATGTGGGCCTTGGGAATCCCTATACACTGCTGGCAGAGGTGTGGCCGGCCACAGCTACCACTGAGAACAACTCAGCAGTGTGAGTGGAATTCCCGGGGCATACGCCTTATAAATTAGAAATTTAGTAGCTAGAACTGAAACGTAAATTATCTCCATTCCCAAAAGTACCCATCCCCTAATTAAAACTACACATACATGGCCGGGTGCGGTGGCTCACGCCTGTAATCCTAGCACTTTGGGAGGCCGAGGTGGGTGGATCACCTGAGGTCAGGAGTTCAAGACCAGCCTGGCCAACATGGTGAAACTCCATCTTAAAAATACATAAATAAAAAAGAAAAAAAATACTACAAATATATAAAATTTACTTCCAGAAGACTAATCCATGCATATCTCTCTCCTAGAAAACTATCAAAAAATCAGAAGTAACTTAAACACAGATCGGCAGGTAAACATGTGAACTGTAGCAAACGTACACAGTAAGATGCTACCCAGAACAGACTCACGCCAACGTGGACGGACTGCATCTTAGCTAAATGTCAGTGAGCCAGAGGAGGTCACTCAGCCTCTCTAGCTCACCGACAGGAATGCTACCCACTGGGAGGTCCGCAGCCAACACCATCACAGGCGCTTGCAGACCTGAGGGCACAGCGAGACCACAAAAGCATGGCCAAAACCCAGAGACACTCGGAATGAGGGCAGCCAGGCTGGGAGAGGCACCTCTAAAGCTCTGCGCCGACGCCTCTCCTGCTCATCTGCAGTGGCATCCACACTGTTCCAGGATGAGCGTGATGCCTGAAGTGGGGCGGAGGGGGAACAATGCCTCTTCCATGTTCTAAGTTATTCCGGTTGTCAGAACTTGGCATAAGGCTCGGGACCCTCGTTTTCAGTACAGAGGCCACACTTGGACACCACACAGCAAGGGACGCAAGGGAGCAGGTGTGCTGATGAACGCACAGGACACATGGAAACACGGACACTTGTGGCGGCAGCTGTCTTGCAGATGAGGCCACTGTAGTCAACGCCCCTGAACTATCTCTGCTTTTCACTTCCCTTTGCCCCTCAGGCTCTCCAAAGTTTTTAGGCTTTTCAGGGTCTGGTAGTCCCACCATCTGAGCCTTACAAGCCCACTTCGAACCCCCACTCCATCTGATAAGGTGTCTAGGTTTCAGCTGGGCGTGGTGGCTCACACTTGTAATCCCAGCACTTTGGGAGGCCAAGGCAGGCAGATCACGAGATCCGGAGTTCGAGACCAGCCTGGCCAAAGTAGTGAAACCCCGTCTCTACTAAAAACACAAAAATTAGCCGGGCATGGTGGCGGGCACCTACAGTCCCAGCTAGTCAGGAAGCTGAGGCAGGAGAATCACTTGAACCCAGGAGGTGGAGGTTGCAGTAAGCCGAGACCGCGCCACTGCACTCCAGCCTGGGTGACAGAGCAACACTTTGTCTCAAAAGAAGAAAAAGATGTCTAGGTTTCATGGTCCACTGCAAAGTTCCAAAACACAGCAGGGCAGGAGAAAGCCTACAGTTTTAAAACAACTTATCAGAGTGAGCAAACGCGCCTCACCTCTAAGGAGACCAGGCCCTGCTTTTCCACCCTTCTACTCACTAACAGTGACCGGTTCAGGATTTTATAATTAGCACCAGCACATTAACTTCAAACTCCAAGAACAGAGTCACTCAGATTGGCAAAAGAACTGTAACTGTGCCTTAATTTATCAGGTCAATTTGTACCACATGTTAGTCTGGCCATTTTCTATGCCGGCTGGGATAATGCAAGCACTTTCCAGGTTAATCAGAACCAAAGAAAACACATTGGTAAAACAGACCTAATGTAAACAACTGCACTCTTGTTTCCATTGCTTTAAACATTTTCACACATTATACGAACCTTTAAGATGGAAAGTGAAAGCGATTTTGTCTTCAACAAGTGGGCCACCAGATGAATCAAATTAGAGAAATTCATAGCCGGCAAGTTTTCCAAGTCCCGAAATTTGTCCCATATGCTGAACTGGAAAGTCATCTAGTATCATAGTTAATAGAAGAAAAAAGGTAAACGGCTGCAAATTATTACATCACTAAGAACGTAACCTAAAGGTATTCTTTTTCTTATTATCTTATTTTTAATATTCTAAACATCAAGACTTTTAGTGGCGACCTCACTGTCCTTTCCTATAGAGCACAGTTCCAAACAGCTTCTCAAGAATCTTTCTGGTGCAGTTTTTTCCCTCAAATCAGCAGACACCAACAGAATATTCTCAGGCAAAGGCCACAGCGAGTGATATCGGAAGAGGCCGGTGCGGCATGAACTGGTGAGGCGCTCCTGCTACTGGCCACACACTGCCTGTATCTGTGGCAGGAGATGGCGACGTGAGGACACGGTGGACACTCGACATTCCCCTGTAGCCATTCCACTTCCACTCTCAGGGAACGGGCCCCGGCAGCCAGTGTGGACCATATGACTGGGACTTCAGGGGCCTTCTGACTTGGGAACCTCTTTTGCAGGTGGGTTGAGCCAGGCAGCATGTTTAGAAAAAACAGCAGAGCAGATGAAATTGGTGCCTCCGCAATAAGTTACCTGAAATCTCCTTTCATATTCACAGAATTTGCTAGCCAAAAAAGCGTAGAAGGGATTGTAAGTTTTCTCTTGAAGGCAGCAATCCATGAGAACATGAATGATTTCTCTCTCCTGCTGATCCTTAAGTCCAAGCCTAGAAAACAGAGAACAGCAATGACTGGAACGTCACTCAGCTTCCCAAGCTGAATGGCTGATACTTTTCAGAGGAACACCTTCCTGCTTGGAAGGGTCTGGTTAGAGATGAGCCAGGTAGGGGCAGTGGAGGCAGCAGTAGACACCAGCTAGGGTCCCAGCCCTGTCACAACCTCTCTGGCTGTGATGCACCTGGCCACGTTTTCGTTTTTAATACTTGAGTTAGGGAGCCAGGAGTGGTGGCTCATGCCTGTAATCCCAGTACTTTGGGAGGCTGGGTGGATCAGTACTTTGGGAGGCCCAGTACTTTTTGGAGGTGGGTGGATCACCTGAGGTCAGGAGTTCAAGACCAGCCTGGCCAACATGGTAAAACCCTGTCTCTACTAAAAATACAAAAATTAGCCAGGTATGGTGGCTCGTGCCTGTAATTCTAGCTACTTGGGAGGTGGAGACAAGAGAATTGCTTGAACCCGGGAGGCAGAGATTGCAATGAGCCAAGATCGAGCCACTGTACTCCAGCTTGGGTGACAGAGCGAGACTCCATCTCAAAAAAAAAACCAAAACTCTTGAGTTAGAGCTCACACAGTAAAACCTATCCTTTGTAGTACGGAGTCCTGTGAGTGTGGATAAGCCCATACAGTCAAGTCACCACTGCCACTGCCGAAACACAACTCTCCATCACCTGCGAGAACCCTGGGCCGGGAGCCACCCATCGCTGATCTGCTTTTGCCTCTGCCTCTGTCACACAGATTCAGGGTAGGGTGGCTTTCAGCACTGGCAGAAAGCAGTCGGGAGTCACCGTGCTGTTGGGGCCTTGGGAGTTTGTCCCTCGGGATGACAAGAGTAATTAGTATCCCTCAGATGACGTCTCATGGTATATCCTTTCCCCAACTGAGGGGCATGTGGGCTGTATCCAGTTTCTGGTGAGATCTGAATACAGCTGGGGCTGCCACCTCTGCACAGAGGCAGACACTCTGTACCTCAGGAGAGAAGCATCAGCTACACTGCAAAACAGTGCAGCCCCACGGAAAGCACTCATGTGGAGGCGGCACAGGCAGACCAAAGAGCCATGTGATTTTGCTGCACTTATTATCGATTCATGTTAAAAAGTCAGATTCGTAACTCATGATTTTGATGAATAACAATGGGAAAAACTGTTTAATAAATGTAGTTTGATGGGCCAAAATTTTCAAAACACGAAGTCTACCAGAGGAAAACTAAAAGTCCTTCAGAGCACAAAGGACAAGCTAGACCCGTTGACTAGCGAATGAGAGCTCTCCTCAAAAGAGCCCTTTTAGAGACAAAGAGTAACTAGGGAGACAGGATGTATTCCGCACAACAGCAAGGCCACAGGGAGGCAAAGAGGCTTAGGAGTTCCACTTCAACTAGGCACCCCAGTTTAAAAAATAAAACCCTAATTATCAGAATCCTAAAATGAACCATCTTCTCCCTGTATTTCATCCTAGTTTGAAGCAAATAAAAGAAAATGTATTAACATTAAAGTGTTTAGAAGTACCTCATAGAACTATACAGGTACATTTACAGTTGATTTTTTTAAAGAGATGGGGTCTCAGTATGTTGCCCAGGCTGGTCTGGAACTCCTGGGCTAAAGGAATCCTCCTGACTCAGCCTTCTAAGTAGCGGAGATTACAGGATCTTTGAAATCTTATTACAACTAACTACAGAAACTATACCAGGAAGTTTTAAACGAAGAATCAGAACAACTTTATTATGAAGATTTATGTATGTCTAAGCAATTCATGGCCAGCAACAGCCCCTGAGAAGATCGTCTACTTCTTTCAGTGGAAACTCCCCAATCGCCAGCCTGGGCAACATGGCAAGACCCTGTCTCAATAAAACCCCCAAACCCCCAATCTTTACATATCATAAAATATTCTAATGAGGAACCACTAGAGGCAAATTAATAGGAAGATGACCAAGGGAAGACAGATCTAACAGGGTGAGCGGATGGTAAGAACAAAAGCCCAGCCCTCCCTGAGCAGTACTGGACTCAGTCATTCAAAACTCAAAAAACACATCAACTTACTTCTTTTACGGTATCTCATTAGCAGGTCAAAATGTGCACACAAATGCTTACTTTAGAAGCTTTTCAAAAGCATCCAGAAAATCTTCACTTGTCATTATCGTGCAGAATATGTTTCTCCGGATGTCTGTGTTCATCCTCTGCTTCCGGGCGAGTTCTAGGATCTTTGAGCTGACCTGAAAGCACGATGAATGAACAAGTCATATGCACGTCTCCATGCAAGCTGCTTCCTGAAAGATGCCACACCGTATTTCAGCATAACTGAAATCGAACTGTGAGGTCTACGTGAGCGTTTGAACATCAGCACTAAGTCCACTCTTGGGCAACCCCCTGCAAGGGGAAAGCACAGTGAAGCCACAGCCACTGGAGGAGAAAACCACTCAGTGTGGGAGACTTCTCGGTAGCGGTTCAACCTCAGGGTTCAGCGGCGACAAAATAAAACAGAGAACTGGTCACCGGCAGAGCCTGGGGAACCATGACCACCACGAATGACGCAGGATCCTGGGACAGGGAAGTACATGGGGGAAGAACGAGGGAAGTCTGGATAAGCTACAGACTTGAATTTCCACAATGTGAAATCCACGGTGGGTGGGCTGGCATGCACAGCTCGGGAGGCAGCATGAATGGTCTCAGGAACGGGCGCCTGCCCAGCGAGCATTCGAATCCTCGCGCGCTCCTGTCCCCTGCCATTCAACTTTCAGATCTTTTGTGTCTGTGCTTTGGGACTCTTAAAATCCAATAAAAAGAACAGAAACGGAATAATTATGTCACAACATAGTATTAACAGCAATTTCTCTAAGGCCTCCAAATAAACCTTGCAGATTTCAGTAACCATTCAAGAACAGTAAGGGAGCAGCTCCAGGTGAAGCCGTGACCACACGCCACACGCCACACACCGTGACCACACACCACACGCCACACACCACACACCACACACCACACAGGGGGTACTGCCACCTGGCAGCCTTGAGCACAGGCGTCCCTACCATCCCCGCAGGCTGCTTCTGCAGGTGCGTATGCTGACTGTTGTCAATCATCGGGGCCCCACTCCAGGCAGACCCCACAATCCACCAGCGACCCGTCTGTTCCGCATTCAAGACGCTGTCCCAGGAGACGCGAAGCTGAGTGTCAGAACCTGAGCCGGCATGGCGGACCTGATTAAGGCAGAAGAGTAATGAAATGCTTTTAACTGGTTCATATTCCGTACTTCCATCACTGGTGGCTTTTTGCTTTTTGACCGTGACATTTCTGGTGCATGAATACCGGAATGATTCACTGGCAATTGGGATGGTTAGCCTGTTTAGAACAATGCCAAAACTGGCGGTAAACTCACAGTGTTTTGTGCTTGAGAGTCCATCACCTGAAACACGTGTTTGGAAAGCTGCCCCAATAGGGGAGAGTGACAGTGCTGCCTCAGGCTCAGTGGCAGGCAGAACACATGCCTGGAAGAGTCTGGGTCAACGACGATCTGGACTTGGGATGACAGGAGCTGAAAGACTCTCTCTGACAGGGAGGCTGCTGGGTCTCCATCCTGGCTGCACGTCAGAGACAGCCAAAAAACCTAAGTCATCCTGATTTTCTTGGTCCAGGTAGGGCCTTGGCCTTCTCTGAAAGCACCAGATAATCCAATGGTGCAGCCCAAGTTTAGCACCCGGGGTGAGGCAAAGAGGATGCTCGCCCATCGTGGGCTTCCCCACGCATGGACATTCCACAGGAGCGAGCGTGCCCAGACCACCAGGAGAGCCCCAAGGAAAACCGAGTAGCCTTCACGCTGCCTCTGAGCGCTCTCACTCACCAGACGCTACCCTGACTCGCAGGTCTGACTGTTTCTTAATTTTCACAACGGGCTCACGCTAACACAGAAGCTCTGAGCAAAGCTGAACTGTAAGTTCCTTGGCTTACCAAAGCTCTCTGCAGTTTCCTCAGCTTCTCCACAGGCTCAGGGTCGTAGCCTGGAATTTTGCGCATGTCATTGTTCTTCAGGGCCAACATCGTCTCCAGCATAAACCGAATCTTCAAGAAAAATGAAAAAATGAAAAGTCCATCATTTCAAACAGTCTAAACTGCTCAAGTTGGCAAGAAATCTACCATACCTGATGCACCTGGCCACCACTGCTATGATACAAAGTCAGAACGGTCTTTAGGTAAAGATGGTCTAAACCAGCCTCACGGCTTACTCAGGGCTACGTACTATTTTAAAACAGAAACGTATCCCCTAACCTCAATCTCACTTTGTCCTTCGGCTTGCCACACACCTCACCCTTCCGCACCATCCACCCCTCCTTGGCCATCTAGGCCTCTCCTGCGCTCCTGCTCCCACCCTAGCTCCTGGCGACCTGTGTGGACATCCTCTCCCTACCACTGGCCTTGTGATTTTAACTTTAAAACTGGAAATAATGTCATACTTAGAGAAAAATTGCAAGAACAGCACAAAGAATTCCCCCATACCCTCTGAGATATCCCCAAATGTCAACTTCTTATTGATACAGAATCCACATCCATAAAACTCACCCATGTAAGGTATATAATCAGGTGGCTTTTCGTCTATTTAGAGTTGTGCAACTGTTACCACAGTCAATTTCAGAACTTTCTCATCACCCCAGAAGAGAAACTCCAAACCCGTTAACAACTGCTTTCTAGTTCCCCCAACTCCCCAATCCTAGGCAGCCACTCATCTACTTTCTGTCTCTTTTCCATTTTAAACCATTTTCCATTTAATCCGCCGCCCCCATACCATTCTCTAGCCTCTCCTCTTTACAGACTGGCCTCTTTGGTGACCAGGATAGGCCAGTAGAGACCACTGTCACAATTTAGCCCAAAATGCAAATTCCTTCTTCCTCTTGCTGGTCCTTAGCATCCCACAAGGGCATGAATTCTTCCTGGGGACACTAGGGGAACCCCGGCTCCTGGGTCTGTCCTCATTTCCTCCTCCCTCCTGATGCCTTCTCGTTCTCACCTACCAGCTCTCCCTCCTCCCTGCAGCTAAATGTCAGTGCTCCTTAACCTTAAAGCCCTCTTCACAGCCCGTCCCATGCCAGGCGCGTCCACCCACTTCCATGGCTCCTAGGAACCCCTCTACGAGAGCAGCCTCAAACCCCTTCGGCTCACTCCGTTCACAGCTAACTCAGGAGCTTTAATTTCAGTCTTTCAAAAACAAAGCTGCCCATTCTTCTAAATCCTCACCTCCTCCTGCACGGCCCACTGTGCCGGACGGGTGACCCTGAGCCCTCCTTCCCTTCACCCCAGTCCACATGAGGTCTGGTCACTTCTAAGGTCCACGTCCACACCTGCTGCCACGATCCCAACATTTGCCACCACCCACCACTCCCCAGCTCCCGCAAAACTCCCTCCTACCCCATCTGCCTCACGCCTCTTTCTACTTGGAGTCAAAGTGACCAACAGAAGGAAAACTCCAACCTGTCATTCACCCGCTCGGAGCCCTTCAGATGCCTCTAGGATAAAACCCTCAGTTTCCTGCAGTAATTAACAAGGGTCCAGAGACCTGGACTCCGCCTTTTTCTCTTGTGATGCCCCCTCATGGCTCCCACACGAACCCTTTTCGTGTTCCTCCCCAAAGGGCTTCCTAACATCTCGTCATCTGAACAGCACACAAAGTGGGAGCTGTCATCAGTTCCTGTTTTACAGAGGGGGAGCTGAGGCTCAGAAGAGCCAGGTTATGCTACCGTTAAGTGGCAGAGCCGAAGTCCAACCCAGGCTGACCCTAGAACCCCATGTCCTGTGGCCTCCTCAGTAAATATTTTTTGAACGGATGAATGTTAAATAAATCAATTTTTAAATTCACAAAATATTTTTCTGAGTTCTTAGTAAAGGAATAAGGTTCATTCACATATTAAAGCCAGAAAACTGGATGAGAAGAGACAACAGAAGTCATTAGGAAAGGAAGTGTAATATTTACCCCAGATACTGATTTTTAAGTTCTGGCCCGTGTGTGAGCTTAGGGACTTAGGAAGCAGATCGAGTGTCGCACACGTACCCTGGTCTGGTCCTGAAACTTGCCGCCTGCGCTGCTGGCTTTGGTCTGGGCTTCAGTGATCAGTTCCTTAAGTGATAAAGCATCATCTTTTCTCAATGAAAAGCCCACGGTTTTCAGCATTAACAAGATCAGTTCAATATCTTTTTCGGTGAAAGTTCCAATAAGTTTTTTCAAAATGTCAAAGACGAGGAGAGACTGCACCACGTGGAAGTTGTATAAATGGGCAATAATGGTGAAGAGGTTGCCACATTCTTTCCCTTCGCTTCCGTGTTTATAGACGTCATCAAACTTCCTCACCACTGCCTCCAGAAAGTGAGCACCGACCTGAAAGAACCGTACAGAAAAAGGGTCATTATGCTATTCCTAGAAACCTTCGTTTCTCCTTCAACAAACAGAACTGGCACTGTTTAACAAAGTGTCAGGCAGGGCATTCCAACAAGGCATCCCTCGGCAACCCAGAGCCGCCGGCCACAGCGCCCCAGCCTGGATGCAAGGGCACCTTCCTCTCATTAAAATCAACAACGAAGGGGAATGGTTTGGCCAGCAGCCATTCTGACTTCTTGGAAAAATGAAACTGTTAAAAATGTTGTTAAAAACACATCTACAGCTCTAAAAATGTTCCACTACCTAACAATAATCATTTCTTCAAAGATTTTTTTGCAGATTTTTACCCCAAATTAATTTCTTTAAAGGAAGCAGTAGACAGATAAACGCAACACATTCTAAAGTAATATCAGAGGTTGCCACGTAGACAAATACTTAATAATCACTAGAAGGGACCCAGGTGCCACAGAGGAGAGGCCCTGCTTTCCCAGGGTGGAGTCTCTGGCACTAAAGTAGCTTGTGAACACACTCAGCTCAGCGAGTGGTGTGAGGGGCATTGACCGAGCCCTGATGGGCGCCAGGTGGCAAACCACACCCTGCCCTAAGGGACAGAACTGGGGCCAGGAACTGCCAGGCCTAGAGGAGCTAAGCAAGGCCTACAGCGTTTTCCTTATATTGTTCTAGTACATTCTATGCCAGGTTCCATAACCGTGGACTGCAGGAGAGAAGACATGCATGTTGTACATTCTATCCCAAACTCCGTAACTGGGCACTGAAGGATAAGGAGACCTGCGGGGGTCTGTGTGGTCTCTAGCAAGTTCCGGGACTTCTGTTTCTTCACTGTGTAAAACAAGGATAACACCACTTGAGGGCAGAAAGACTAGTTTTCAGTCTTGCTGGCATCACTATCATGTCATCATTTTCTCTCAAATCTCAACTTAAGCTGGGACTGGAAGGAGAAGGCAGAAGCAGGGACATGGTGGTGACACAGAGTGACCCCCACAGCCCAGGCAGGAGGTGATGGCCTAAATAAAAAGCAGCTGGGCTGGAACAGGGATGAAAGGGCTGGCGACCACAGTGACGCATGGCAACGCGTGACACTGGCTGTAAAATTGAAGGGTCTGTGACTCCCAGGTTTCTGGTCTGGGTAACCAGAAACTATGTGAGGGGCAGCAGGCTCCTGGGGCTGGACAAAACCAGCTTAGGGGTTGCTAAAGCTTCCACAGGGCCATTCAGGCAGGCAGGACTGGATGGAGATGTGTAGCTTGTCAGTGAAAATCACAGGCAAGACTGAGCTCCACCAGACGGGCTTGAGAGTAATGGGAAGTACACACACATCATTGCTGGACTGCCAAAAATTCAATGCTAGAATAATCCAGAGAAAGGCCAACAGACCTGCAGGGGCCACAGGGGCTTCTTAGAGGCCGGCTCTGACGGACCGGATATACCCTTCAGTTTGTAAAGACCCGAGACGTAACCAAGCCCACATGTACTTTCTAATTCAAGCCCTTTCAATGAAGAGAAATGGAAAGATATAGTCTATTATGGCTACCATGTTATATTCAAATATAAGTTTTAAAAGTAAATTAGAATTCTGCAGACATCAAGAAAAACTCAGCCATAAAGCATATTTAAGTATGTTTTTAATTACATCCAAATTTCTCAAAATTCTAAATCTGAAGTTCCATGTAATGTCTTCAAAATAAATTATAACATCATAACATTTAAGAGTATTAAGTAAAATTCATGTTGGTAAAGTTATTCAAGCAGACACTGCACATTAATTCTGATGTGGAAATTTTAACATGAATCTGTATAGAGCGTGTTTTTGAGTTTTAAATGACTTACAGAAGCAATTTAGCAGCTGACACCATCGTCTTTACCATAGAATGCTTTTCTCGGCCCAGCACTGAAGGCAGCTGAATGGAGCCGGCATCCTGAGCACTCATCGCACACTGGCAGAAACTTCCGTGGATGTCATTAACTAAAGTACTATAATGACTTCCTCTCAGAACAAGCCATTTCATTGTCCTTCATGCAATTAGCAAAGGTTTAAATGAAAGTAGGCTCGATAATCTCATGTTTTCCAATCAAGTCAATTCCTGATGTGCTGTGGCTGGTCGCGGTCTATAGCTTTTCCTGTAACTCACTGATATAATGCCTGTACTAAGATCATTCTGATGATTAAGTCAGCTGAAGCATACCAGTGTCCTCTAGGACAGGGAGATACCAAGAAAGTCACAGAATGGGCTGGAATTCTGGTAATCACAGGGCCCAGGAATGGCACCCAGTGATTCCATCACTTTGTAATGGCAAGAAAACAGACTCTCATGTTCTCATACACGAAAAGGAGGACAGCTCTTAGAAACACAAAATAAACAACAAAAGAGGGTTCCCAAAGTACCAGGTGTAGATTTTCATATCTGAGATGACCCATGTAGCTGAGAAGAGTCCTGTACTCAGACACTCAGGCCTGTGCCCCTCTTTCCTGCCCTCAGCTTCATAACGCCCCACAAGAAGCGGCCATGTCACTACTGCCAGATAGGGAAAAACGTGGATCAGAAAATTATCCAGGAATAGCAAGGAGATTTGCAGTGGCAGGAAAAGCTAGCCAGAGGAAGAGCAGAATTTCAACACGAAAATCCTCTCTGTACATAAACAGCAACGAGCCTTCAATGAGCACTTACTGTGGGCCAGCTCTTTTCTCCGCCTGACATGAACTAAGTCGTTAACCTTAATGGCTGGACGAGGCACGGGCTTCTCGAGGTGAAACAGCCCATGCAAGGTACAGCACGTCCTGCACTCAGGCAGTGTCCCCCCATACCACACTGCCTTCAGGAAGCCCCACTGACAAGAAGGCAAATTCATTTCCGCAAATCTGCACATTTAAAGCAAGCTTTGGAGAGTCCCACTCTAAGACTAAATAATTGTTAAGATTAGAATTGAAAGAAAATAATATAAAAATGAAATGAATGTGACTAGCTTTGCAGGAGAAAGCATGCTTGCCTAGGAGCTCAGAAAACAAGTTCTGTGTATTTTTTTTTGAGATGAGTTTTGCTCTTGTTGCCCAAGCTAGAGTCCACAACCTCCGCCTCCCGGGTTCAAGCGATTCTCCTGCCTCAGCCTCCCGAGTAGCTGGGATTACAGGCATGTGCCACTAGGCCTAGCTAGTTTTTATATTTTTAGTAGAGACAGGGTTTCGCCACGTTGGCCAGGATGGTCTCGATCTCTTGACTTCGTGATCTGCTCACCTCAGCCTCCCAAAGCACTGGGATTACAGGTGTGAGCCAGCATGCCCGGCCAGTTCTGTGTACTTTTAACAGGATGTGCGATCTTAGGAATTTCACACAGCACTTCAGTGGCTTTGCCTGCTGTGCCGCAAAGCAGGCTTCAGTAAATGTCTGCCCTGATCTCACCGGGACACTGTGGGATCAACGGTGAGGAGGATACACAGTATATAAACATGCACCCAGGAATGAGCCTTTTAGGGACGCTGTGCTGCTATGGCCGATTTTTTGGAGTCCAGCTGTCAGGAGGCAAAAACCGAAGAAAACCACCATCAAAAAAGACTGTATCATTTAAAGATCCAAATGGGTTGAACACTGTATTTGCATATAAATCCTGTATCAACCCAATCATCTGCTTGCTCACCTACCTCTGAACAACCTCCTTTAAGCGGACCAACTTCCTTCGACACACCTGAAATCAGCTACCTTGAGGGAACTGGGATGTTAACTAGAAGGGTTCTGACTTTCCTGTATTCAATTAAGAGAGAACAGGCCCAGAAGAGGGCAGTGACTGTGGAACCAGGGTCATCACCAAAGAGCCTCCCTGGCTTTAAACACCAGGGGTTCGTTCAGAAAGGAAAAAGAATACGAAAGGGATGTAGGGTGGGGAGGACATTCACTTAGCACCTGTCGAGTGCCAGATGCTTTTTGTACACTGTTCAATTCAATCCCAACAAAAGCCTACTTCACTGACGAGAAAGGGCCACCACACAGAAAAGGCACCAGGCCTCCAGGCAGCTTCACACCCCAGAGCTCTCACATCACCCACCAACACCAACACCTCAGGAGTGAGACCACGCCAACCATGACCTTCCAAACATCTGAAACAAATCAGTGTTAAAGGAGAAGTGCAAAGGGAATGAAGGCACGTCTGAGCTGAGTCCAGAAGACAATGAACATATAAAGACATGCCAGACTGGACAGAACAGGGCTGGGCACGGCAGCTCCTGCCTGTAATCCCAGCACATTGGGAGGCCAAGGCAGGAGGAGCACTGGAGCCCAGGAATTTGACACCTGCCTGGGCAAGAGAGTGAGACTCCACTTCTGCCCCCTGCCAAAAAATTCAGCCAGGCATAGTGGTGTGGGCCTGCAGTCCCAGCTACTCTGGAGGACGAGGTGGGAGGATCACTTGCGCCTGCAGCCACTGAGCTCCAGCCTGGACAACAGAGTGACACTCTGCCTCAAAAAAAAAAAAAAAAAAAAAAGGACAAAACAAAAAAAAAGCAAAGTTAAGCAAAATCAAGTACTTCCTGAATGCTTTTTACAATTACATGACATAGACTATGTAGTACTTATTAAGAACAAAAAGGAATTAACACAAGAAAACCACCCACAGCACACAATTATGCACTTATCAGGCCTATCATTAGAATAATCACCATGAGACACTAGTGACAGCCGGGAGAAAAGGTACAACGGTACCTCAATTCCAACTGTGTGGTGAAGGATGCTGACTAAGAGAACATGCTCCATCATCAGTCTGCTGGGCATGGCCGAGGCGGTGACGCAGGCACCCATGAGGGCGGAGGTCAGGGTGTCATTCACCTCCTTCCTGCTGTGGGCCATGTACAGCTGCTCCAGCTGCCCACTGATGGAAGCCATGTTGGGTTCACTCAGCCTGCAGAGAATTGTAAAGACAGAAAGCAACAATGTTTCCAATTAGGAATTTTCAGTTCAATTTTAAAAAATTAAGAGTTATCAATACCAAAAATATATATATTTGTATATATAAGATGCACACCCACATACCCTCAATTCTATATATATATATACATATATATATATGTTTTTTTTTTCAAGACAGAGTTTCACTCTTATTGCCCAGGCTGGAGTGCAGTGGCACAATCCTGGCTCACCACAAACTCCACCTCCTGGGTTCCAGCGATTTTCTTGCCTCAGCCTCCTGAGTAGCTGGGATTACAAGCATGCGCCACCACACTCGGCTAATTTTTGTATTTTTAGTAGAGACAGGGTTTCACCACATTGGTCAGGCTGGTCTCAAAACTCTCGATCTCAGGTGATCCGCCAGCCTCGGCCTCCCAAAGCGCTAGGATTATAGATGTGAGCCACCATGCCTGGCCAATGTATTCTATTTTTATGTATACTTTTGACCCCTTAACAGTTCTTATCTCGCCCCAACAACCCAGCCTCTCTCATTCATAACCACATAATATCTGGAATGCCAAAACATGTAACTGCTGTCTTCACAGGACGAAATGTGGCCATACTGAGGCATACCCTAGATTCTCTTTAGTAGCTGAGGATACTCCCCTGCATATCCTGATCTGACATCCCCATAGGCAGGGTCCAGCCTTAGGATGTGTTGTTAGAAAAAATGCTAACTTTTTCATTTCTCAGGTGGCACAAAAATCCTTAGTTCCTAACACTGGAAAAGGTTGCTCTGTTTGAACGGGTAGTCAGGGGAAAGCCACATACACACGTACGTGGAAGGTTCTTCATTGTGCACCTGCACTAATACTGCACGCAACATTCAAATGGAGGGTCACAGAACATTTCCAGGATAACAGGAAACAAAAGCAACACAAGGAGGAAGGGGTTGGTGAGCCCACGGAGGGGCAACATGAGAAAGATGGTGGTAACTCAAATCTTCACGTGATAAAAGTACACAGAATCACACGCACACACATGGAGATGCACACACACACCCTCAAAACCAAACAGCTGATGGGCAGGCGCAACTGACAAAGCCTCACCTGTATGGTTTCCAATCAGTTTATAACAACAAAATACAGACATGAGCATGAGTAAGGGGGAGGGAAGACCAGGTGAATGTGTTTCTGCAGAGAGGGGACACAGGCCAGTCCTTCCATCACTGTCCTTAGACGGACACAGAACCTCTGCCCCGTTCCTTCCCACTTCTCAGAATAACAATGTGAGCATCTGGGGACTCTCCAACCCTGAAGGGATTCAAAGTATCTAATAGTTGGGTATCCTCTCCTTCTCAAGGTATGGGTCTGGGTGCAACAAGACAAGAACAGAAAGGATCCAACCGACTGTCCCCATCATTTCTATTTGAATTGCTGGGATGATTCTTACATTTTTAGAAAACAGACAACCTCCTTAAGTGACGCAATGTAAAAATACTGCAAGGTTACCTGTTAAGTAGACCTTTCACATGTTTCTTTAGCCTTTCTAGTTCTTCCTTTTTCTTGAAGTCCACTGTTTCCTCAGCTCGCCTCACATGAGGTGGGACATACTTTTCACCACTTTCACAAAGACCCTGCTTGAAAAGAGAAATAGATTACAAAAAAAATTTACACTGTCCAAACCCTGTTTCTTTGTCATACGTGCTTTTAAATATTAAATTCGCAAGAACTGTTGGAAGCTACGACTGATCACTGCTGCTTAAAAACACTCGATTTATTGAGTGCTTAGTACATGGGTAAACAGTGCACTCAGCAGGCTGTGCCTTTCATTCTTTCCATTAATGCTATTAATAAGACATTTCATCATCTCGTTTCCCCCTGTAGTTCTTCAGACCTAGCTGTGCACCTCTCGTATCTGTCTAACTTTAACAGAGCCCCATCTACTGCGCTTTTGCTTAGCCTTAATTTACTGCTGGCACCGTAGCATACAAACACCTAAATTAAACATACCGCTAGTTTTGGAGGGAAAGTGTCCTAAAAATAATTTCAAACTTGTTTAAAAGTAGTACCTAAGGTTATATGATAAAAATCAAAACCAACTCACTGCTATTTCCTAGATTACCAAGGAGGGTGGTGGTATTTGCAAATCATTGAGGACACAGACATTTGTAAGGCAGAATCCTCACTGCCAGGTAGTTTAAACCTGGTTCAGTAAAGAATATTTATATACAAGAACTAGTGCGATGTGGGGAAAAGGAAACGCAGGCAATTCTATACAGCTGCCTCCAACCATGAGCTACAGGCAAAGGAAAGCTGAGACAAAATAAGCAAGAAGACACCCATGAAGACCTTGACAGCTACGTCCTGAATTCTTAACTTCATCTTTATTTATTCTTTCTTTGAAACAGTCTTGCTCTGTCGCCCAAGCTAGAAGACAGTGGCGCAATCTCGACTCACTGCAACCTCTGCGTCCCTGGTTCAGCCTCAGCCTCCCGAACAGCTGGAGTTAAAGGTGCGCGCCACCACGCCCAGCTGTTTTTTCTATTTTTAGTACAGACGGGGTTTCACCACGTTGGCCAGGCTGGTCCCAAACTCCTGACCTCAAATGATGCACCCGCCTCGGCCTCCCAAAGTGCTGGGATATCAGGCGTGAACTTTATCTTTAATTCAATGTTGGACTTTATCCAAGGAAGTGCTATAAATTAGCTTTGTGTTTTCGAAAATTCACTCTAGAAGCAAGTCGGACACGGCAGATGTCCTCGGTATCTGAAAGAGGCCTGAACAGACTGGGTAGGGGTAACAGGTTTAGAGACCTGGACCGGTAAACACAGAATGAAGATGCCGCATTGTGGAAATGGCCCATAAGTCCCCGGAATAAAAATGTCTCTGTATTGCTTCCCCCTAAACTTTACATTATGAAAATTAAAAAACATGAAAGTAGACTCAAAAGAGTAACTTAATTTACTCACATTCCGCTGAAACCATTATCAATACACCAAGTCTGCGTCATTTCTGTCCCACGCTCCCTCCCCGCCCCGTTATTTTGAAGGAAATCCCAGAGGGCCTAGAGAGTGCTCACGCGATACCTGATCGGTTATGTCACCGTTCTCCGAGGAATTTTCAGTCTTTTCTTCATCTTCTGTAAAACGGACTCTCTTCCCCCTCCTTTTCTCCTGCGCTCCCTTTTCCTTTTCTTCCCCCTGTTCCTGTTCTAAATCCTCGTCGTCGTCCTCGCTCTCCGCTTCCAGCGCCGTCTTTTCCTTTGCTATGTCCTCCTCTTCCTCGCCCTCCTCACTTTCGTCCTGGGAGTCACTCTCTAAGTCACTTTCGGGGAGTGTCTGTCCGGCATCTTCCTCCTCCTCCTCACCACTGCTGTCGTACAAGCCGCTATTTTTCTCAGACTCCAGGGCTCCCAGAATATAGTCGAGCCCGTCGCGTGCAAAGCTCAGCGGTATGGAGCTGCCGCCGTCCTTCTTTCTGCGCTTGTTCAAGCCGAGGCAGCGCTCCAGCTTTCGGATCTCTCGGTCCTCCTCCTCGTTGGCCGCTAGAAGCGCCCGTTTCCGGGCAGCGGCGGTGGCGGCTGCGGAGGGTCTGGTCTTCCCGGGAGGGGCCTGGGCCTGGGCCTGGGCCTTGGCCCTGGCCCGGGACGGCCGCGGCTCTTTGGGAGGCGAGGGGTCCCCACTAGGAGCTGGGCGGGCGCGCTCCTCTGTGTCCGGCTGGGGACCACTCGCTTCTGCGGCTCCGCCTCCGGGGCCGGGACCCTGGTTGGGGCCCGCCGACCTCTGCAGACGGCGTGCTTTACGCAGGTGCCGCTTCTCCTTCCTCAGTTCCTTGCGGCTTTTTCTCCCTCCCGGGCGGAACCGCACTGGGGCGCCGCGCCCCCCGCACCTCACGGGGGCCTCGCTCTCCGAGGTCGCCTGCACGAACTCTTCCACCGCTAGCCTGAGCCTCTTCAGGACCTTCTCCCCACCGCCGCCAGGACCGCGGCGCGATCCGCGGCAGCCTCTGCGCTTCATGCGGACCTCGCGTCCCCGGGATCCGCCCAGGCCGGCCTCCACAGAGTGCCTGGACGCCGCCATTTTTCCAGCTGCATGGACGCACGACTTCCGGTCCGGGCGGGACTTCCGGGGAGAGCGGCGGCTGCGCGGGGTCGGCGGGCGGCGCCCGCTGCTGGCAGGAGGGCGGCAGCGCGCAGAGCTGCGCCGGGCGGAGATTCGGGCTGCGGGGGCAGCCGGGCAGGTGCGCCCGGGGCAGGCGCGCTCGCGTGTCCCGCATGGAGTCAGGCGAGCGATGAGCACGGAGGTGCCTTCTCGTTTAAAAGGGAAATCCTCGCGGATGATGGAGGGGAGGCTCCGCGCGGGCCAGCTCCGTGCGCTGCAGGAGGGGGAGCCCGCGCTGCGCGCGTCCCCTGCGGCCTCGTGGGCCTCGCGCGGTGCCAGGGGTTGGCGGCGGCGGCGCTGGGATGCGCGGGCCCCGCGTTCGTGTCCGCTGGGACCCGGGAACGCGACCTTATTTGGAAATAGGGCCTTTGCAGATGTGGTCGAGACGAGGCCTCGCTGGGTTAGGACGGGCCCCTGATCCGGTGCCCGCCGTTCTCCTGAGAAGCGGGCTCTGGACTCGGACCGGGGAGACACCTGTGTCCCCAGGCGGCCGAGGACCATGGAGGACTCGGCCCTGCCCAGGCTAGGTTTGGACGCTGGGTCCCGGCTGGGGGTCGTTACTGGGTAACCTGAAGCGGGAAGCGGACTCAGAGGCCGCGCGCTTTGCCTCTGCGTTTTGGGAGGCCGGGGGCTGCAGGAGCGGCCTCGCCTAGCAGAGAGTTGGGGGAAGGTGGGGCTGCTGCTGTAGGGTTCTCGGCCTGACCAGGGGCCGCTTCTCTTCCCAGACAGCTTCAGAAGCTTCATTTCCACGGAGTTCCCGTCCTTGACTTTATGGATTTAATTTATCATTATAATTTTTCGAGACCTGGTCTCACTCTTGCCCAGGCTGGAGTGCAGTGGCGCGATCTCTGCTCACTGCAACCCCCGCCTCCCGGGTTCAAACGATTCTCCTGCCTCAGCCTCCCTAGTAGCTGAGATTACAGGCGCACGCCACCACACCCGGCTAATTATTGTATTTTATAGTAGAGATGAGGCTTCACCATGTTGCCCGGGTTGGGCTCAAACTCCTGACCCCTGATCTGGCCACCTTGGCCTCCCAAAGTGCTGGGATTACAGGTGTGAGACACTGCACTGTCCCCTTCCTTGACTTTAAAATGTTTTAATTTTTGCCAACTTGTCAGCTCATAATGGCATCTTGTCCTTTAGTTCCTGATGAGGGTGAGTGTCACTGTTCACTGGTCATTTGTATTTCCTCCTGTTTATGGCCGTTGTCCATTTTCCTTATAGGTTTTAGGAATTCTTTTTTAAATATAAAATTTAATATATGTCTCTATTTTAAATTTATTTTAAAGTCTCCCTGTGTTCCCCAGGCAGGTCTCAAACTCCTGAGCTCAAATCCGAGAGTGTTGGGATTACAGGCATGAGCCACTGTGCCCAGTGAGCAATTCTTTACAAATAAAAAATTTTGAACAATCCTCTGTATCTCCTATGTGCAAATATTTTCCTCTCTCAAATATTTAAGGTACTTAAAAAAATCAGTAGTTTAATTTTTAGTAAGCAATATACTGTATGTACAGAGTCTAAAATTCAAAAGGTGCAAAAAGAGATAAATGAAAAGGTCAGTTTCCATGCTGTCCCTGTCCACAAGCCACCCAGTTCTTCTTCCATGAAGCAGCAATATCTCTTTCTCAAGTGATCTTCCCAATACGTTCTATACTCAGTGAAGCATAAATATACATGTGTGCTGTGTCTCATGGGTGCTAGGAAACACTGTTCCACATCTTACTTCTTTCACGTAACAATGTATCTTGTAGAACACCCTGCAGCAGAGGGAGCAACCAATGGACCTTCCCTGCCACCATCATCTCTGCCTGGATTATTACAAAGACCTCTTTCTCATCTCACCACTCTCATCCCCTCAACCCTTCAGTCTGCCCTCAGCAGAGCAGCCACAGGCATGCTGTTGTTTTTGCTTTTGAGATGCAGTCCCGCTCTGTCGCCAGGCTGGAGTATAGTGGTGTGATCTTGACTCACTGCAACCTCCACCTCGAAGGTTCAAGTGATTCTCCTGCCTCAGCCTCCCGAGTAGCTGGGACTGCAGGCATGTGCCACCATGCCCAGCTAATTTTTTTGTATCTTTAGTATAGATGGGGTTTCACCATATTGGCCAGGATGGTCTCGATCTCTTGACCTTGTGATCTACCTGCCTTGGTCTCCCAAAGTGCTGGGATTACAGGCATGAGCCACCGTGCCCGGCCAGGCATGCTTTTAAAATGTGAAAATAGGATCACATGGCTGCGTGCTGGCTCACTCTCCAGGAATCCTGGTGGTCCTGCTGGATCTACCCTCACCTCCTCATCTCCTGACCCTGTCTCCCCTCTCTCCCCCTGCTTCCCCCTACCTCAGTGCACACGGGCTCCTGGTGGTTTCTGATTCCAGCCTTGCTCAGATGTCTTGGCGAGTCCATCCTGACGGCCCGTCTGAGGCTGCAGCAGCAGCTGACCTCTTGATCCTATGTCCTTGGCACTTCCCTCCCCATTTGACTTATGTGTTTATTGTCTCCTTCTCACCAGGGCACGACTTCTGGTCTGTGGATTTGTCCCCAGGGTTAGTGGCACTCGGTAAATAGACGTGAATGAATGGATGCTTTATTTCTTATCGGCTGCAGAGTTGATGATGGAGAGGCCGTCTGTCATTTAGTCACGCAGCCCCTGCTGATAGTTTTTATTTCCCACACATTCATACTAAAAATGATGCTACAACGAATGGCTTTCCATACACAGCATTTCATGTGAGAGTATAATTTGAGGGTGTATTCCTAGAAGTGTGTGAATTCTGAAACTGATGGTGTGTATTTTGTACATTTGATAAATGTTGCTTAAGGACCATCCATGGAAGTTGTGTCAATGAATGAAAGTTATGAAACTTAACATGATGGGAGAAAAACATCTCATTAAGTTGAATTTGCATGTTCCTTAGTAAAAGTGGAGCTGATCATCCTAAATATGCTTATGAGCCATTTCCATTTCATTTATGCAAAATTGTGGTTCATAACCTTTGCCCATGTTTTGATGGTTTATGACAGTCTTGTCTTGCAGAAGCTCTTTACATATTAAGGAAATTGGCTGTTGTTTATGACATATTGCAAATATGTATTTTTCTCTAGTTGACTAGTTTTATTTTTTGCCATCTAGGATTAAAAATCTTTTTGCATTGTCTAAATTATCAGTCTTTTATGACTTCTAAAGTTTTTTAATACTTTGAAATCCCTTCCCCACTCAAAAATTTTTTTAAAGTTTCCTCCCCTTACTTTTAGAGATGGGGATTCTCTCAATGTTGCCCAGGCTGGAATGTAATGACTCTTCACAGGCAGGATCATAGTTTATCGTGGCCTCAAACTCCTGGGCTTGAGTGATCCTCCCACCTCAGCCGTCATGCCCAGCCTATTTTTATTTTTATTTTTTAAGGGATGCTATGTTGCCTAGACTGGTCTCGAAGTCCTGGCCTCAAGTGGTGCTCCTGGCTCAGCCTCCTGAGTAGCTGAGATTATAGGCGTGAGCCACCATGCCTGGCTCCTAAAATATTTAATCTTTGACCAACATATTTTTTATTTTGATGTATAAAACAAGGTAAGGCCAACCTTATTTTCACCCAGAAAATGCTAATGCCAATATATTTTATTGAAAAATCTGCCTTTCTCTACCAATTTGAAACACCATCTTGATAATACAGCAAAGTTTTTAAAATGTATTTAAGGCTATCTCTGGGTTCTCTATTCTTTTTCCTAATCTTCCTGCATGTGTATGCCTCAGTGCTCTACTGCTTTAACTATTATGGCTCTGTAATGTAGTTTAATATCATTCCTTGTTACTCGTTATTTGCATAATTTTTCTATTGATTTTTTTCTGAAAAGTGAACTTTATCTTCATTTTTATGGTTTTGGAGACAGGGTCTTGCTCTGTTTCCCAGGCTGGAGTGCCATGGCACGATCATAACTTACTGCAGCCTCACCCTTCTGGGCTCAAGTGATGCTCCCTTCTCAACTTCCCAAGTAGCTGGGACTACAGGTGTGTGCCACCATGCCTGGCTAATTTATTTTATTATTTATTTTTAGTATAGAGGAGGTCTCGCTATGTTGCCCAGGCTGATTTCAAACTCCTGAGTGCAAACAGTCCTCCTGTCTCAGCCTCCCAAAATGCAGTGATTACCAGTGAGAGCCATTGCACCCAACCTACAAAGTGAAGTTTAGAATTAACGTTCGTCCATGAAAAATTCTGTTGGTATTTTTAACTGGAGTTGTGTTTAATTTGTAGACTAAATTGGGAAAAACTGGAATATTTATGCTGTTAAATCTTCCTCTTGAAGGACAGTATATGCCTTCCATTCATTCAGACAGTCTCTGTTCTCTTCATATAGGTTGTCCATACGTTTCTTGCAGAATTTATTCTTAAGTATCTTATCACTCTGTTTTTGTCAATGGGATCATTACATCTTCTAACGTGTATGAAGGCTGTGTGCTCATCTAAAACTCTGGGCCTCTGCTACTAGAGAATGCGAGAAGAACGGATGTTGGGGACAGACAGGTCTCCCTGTCCCGACCTTCTCTTTTCCAACTTATATGTCTCGTTTTTCTCCTGTTTAATTGCCTCGATAACTCCTGCGGCACGGGTGTCCTGGTGTCCTGGGCTCGCTGTCTGAAAGGAGGAGGGAGAGGGTCGTGGCCTGGAAAAGGATGGCAGAGTTGGGGGGATGGGGGAACCCCAGCTCAGAGGGACATTTCGGACGCCTGAGAGGATGTGGGACTTCCCTCGGGGAATATGGGAGGAGGTGAGGGCCCTTGGGAGGAGATGAGGACTCCGAGTGGGCCTGGCACATGGGACAGTGAGCTTGCCTGGCTGGAGTGGAGGATGGGCATCAGGCAGAAGGAAACCAAGCTGGGCGGCAAGAGCATGTGTATCACCCATGGTGGGCAGAAGCTGCGCAGATGGCTTTCTAAGCCACCTCCTTCACCTCGCGGCAGCCACCACTTGAGGCGAGGGCCACATCTTCAGGCTGCAGGTAAGTGCTCTGAAGCACAGATGAGCACAGTTCTGCCTGAAGGCAGGCCCTGGTGTCTGTGGTCTGTTGAGATCCAGGCCTAGTCTCCAGGGAGCTGGGGGTGTCTGGAGCAGGGAAGGGATCCAGAAGGAAAGAGGGTTGTGGAGTGACCAGGAAAATGGGGGCCTTTTCCATTCCTTGGGAACTCTGGTGAGGTTTGTAGGTGATGAGGACTCCCATGTCCATCCAGGAGTGGGATGCAGCTGCAGAATCTGCCAGGAGAGGCTGGGGAGGCCCCAAGACCCTTCCCTGTCAAAGAAGAGGAGGCAGAGTGTGGCAGGGGCAGTGGGCATGGCTTTCTCACCCACTCCCAGGGGAGGGGAGGCATCTGGAGAATGTCCTGCGTGGGGGAACTGTGAGAGGGAGGATGGCATCGTGCCCCCTGCACTGCAGCCCCCAGTAGTGTGAGGATGAGCAAAGGTGGGGAAGGGAGGAGAACGGCCCCACTCCTCCTGGCAGATTTCTGAACTGAGGCGAGGTCTGAACAGGTGGAAAGATGAAATTTTGATTGAAATCTAGCTGGAAGGTTTTAAAAAATCTGCAGAGTGCAGTTGTAAAGCTCGAACATGACTGGAGAAAGTCCTGAGAGGCATCTGGGTGCTGGCTGGAAGTGGGCAGGAAGCCCTGGCACGGGAGTTTCGGAAATGGGAAACAAAATTTCATAGTTCCCCATTCAAAGTGCCAGGTGCAAGTTTCCGCTGAAAACTTCCCCACACCTTCTCTTCCCACTTGACATGCAGACACCACAGCCCTACATCTTCTCACTGAAAACAGCAGCCACACTTTTTTGTGGTGTGTAGAAATGAAATGCAGAGGCCCCCAGTGTGTTGGGTGCTGTCCAGAAGTGAGCGTAGCGTTGGCAGCAGCAGGGGCTGGGCTCACCACCTCTGGGCACCGTGTGTGACACAGGAGTTGGGAGTCAGTCGCTTTCCCAGCCCATAGAGCTGGTTATGCTACTATACCAATGCCCCTGTCCTGCTGGCCTCTGTCTGCAGCCCTGATCTCTCCCCCAGCTGTCACCACTCAGGAGCTGCCCTCCTGCGCTCTGCACCCCCCCCACCCCCTCCCGCCCCTCCCCCTAGACTGTGGGTGGGAGCCGGACCTGCACCCTGGCTGTGCTGGAACAAAGCATCAGGGCTCGGTCACCACCAGCCACTGACCACGGCGGGCTCAGGCTGCTGGGAGACCGGGCTGTGGTGGGGAGTTCCCAGGGATGGCGCAGGGCCAGCGCCCGCCAGGACCCTGAGCCAGGAAGCTGGGGAGTAGTCGCCTCGCGGAGCTGGGCACAGGAAGGTCCAGGAAGGCCCAGAGGCGCTGCCAAACGCACCGTGTGAACACAGGCGTCAGCAGCACGGCCCTCGGCTCTCGGGCTTGGGGCAAAACCCTGACCGCCCCATTTCCAGCCTCGAGGCCTTGCTCTCCTCTCCAGTCTCCGCCTCTCTCCCGTGGAATGGGATGAGGTGATAGGGCCGATTCCCCGGGGCAGTTACAGAAACACTCTTGCTTCAGCTGGAGCTTAGACTCGCCCTCCACGTGCTCCCCGGGCGGCGGCCGTGCGGGGTCTGAGGGCCCACGCCTGCCCTCACTGTTCCCACGCTGCCGGCTGCCCTCTTTGCGGTCTTCGCTCGAGGCGGCTCTCCTCAGACCTCTGCTGACTCCGGCTCCGTGAGGGTGCGTCCTCTTGCGCACGAGTCAGCTCCTTGGTCTGCCCGTCAGTCTTTCGGAGGCTGAAGGGCTCCCCAGCCATGTCCCACACTACTCACCCCAGGGCTTTGCCGCTCAGTTCCTGGAGAGGAGCGCCCGGGGAGCCAGGATTGCGTAGCTCCCAGCCCTGGGAGGAGGGGCCTGGCCCACCCCACCTTCAGCTGGGGCCTGCTGCTGTGTGGCCGGGCTCAAGGCCACCAGGTGAGTGTGATGAGGGGGAGCGCTCTCCTCCTGCCATCCTCACCGCGGCGCCTGCTGCACCCCCACGCCCTAGACCAGGGCCTCGCCCCAGGGTTTGCGCTGCTGCTGCTCCCCCGGGGCCAGGCCCCTCCACCGGCCTCACTGGGGACGGAGCCCGCAGCCCTGCTGCCACCGCACTCCACAGGAACCGCATGACTTAAGTTCCACTACTGTGCAAGTGCTTCGCCTGGAACTGGCCCACAGAACAGCCCCGTGCTCGGTAGTGGCCTCCCTGAGGCGGGCGGCCTGCGTGGGTTTCCCGTCTGCGCGGGTTCCCTGAGGTGTGGCCAGTGGCTGCTGGGCCTTCGGTACTAGTTCTGATCTCCTAGGGGTGCAGGTTTCTTTGCTTTGAAGCCAGGACTTCTAACACTTTATGGGGGAATTTTTTACCCCCCAGATCCTAACAGGAGGGAGGCCTAATGTAGGCATCTCCGCTCGCCCACCTGAAAGACCTCTGCACCTGTGACCCCGCGGACAGCCAGCGCGCCTCGTCACTAAGTCGCAGAGGGAAGAGTCTTATTTCCATGGTCCTGCGTAAGGGAACTTGGCGTGGGGAAACGGGAGGCTCTGCCACCCGGCTAGACAGGTGAGGAGTGCAAACGTGAACCAGCGCCTTGATGATGATGACGTCGGTTTGTTGGGGGCAGGTGGCGTACACTGGGGTCCGAAGGGCAGCCAGAGTGCTGGGCAGGAGGGGACGCGAGTGACACATGTGGCTGGCGAGGTGGCCAGGGCCAGGCCTGAAAGCTCTGCTGATCCGGGAGTGTTTTGCATTCATTCTGGGAACGGTGGGAAGCATCGACGTGTTTTGGGTGGGGGTGGGTGAAGGTAAGAGAGAGAGAGTCACGGCTTTGCATTTCGAGCAGGCTGCCCTGCAGCTTGCAGGACCTTGCAGTGCATATGGGTAGACAGAAGGCTGTGGGAAACAAGAATCCCCCAGCCTGGAAAAATGTGGCTACTTGGGGCCTTGCCTAGAACAGCTCTTTAAAGATAAGAGACCAGGCCGGGCTCGGTGGCTCACGCCTGTAATCCCAGCACTTTGGGAGGCTGAGGCAAGAGGATCGCTGGAGCCCAGGAGTTTGAGACCAGCCTCAGCAACATTGGCAGAATGCCATCTCTAAAAAAAAAATACAAAAATTATCCAGGTGTTGTGGCAAACGCCTGTGGTCCCAGCTACTGGGGAGACTGAGGTGGGAGGATCACTTGAGCCCAGAAGGCAAAGGTTGCAGTCAGCCGAGATCACACCACTGCACTCCAGCCTGGGCAACACAGCAAGACCCTGTCTCAGAAAAAAAAATGAAAAATGAAAAAAGGCCCAAATGATCTATTAAGAATAATATGGTATGCGATTTAAAGTGTAACTTTTGGCCATGCATGGTGGCTCATACCTGTAATTTGAGAGGCCAAGGTGGGCGGATCGCCTGAGATCAGGAGTTTGAGACCAGCCTGGCCAACACGGTGAAATCTCATCTCTACTAAAAATACAAAAATTAGCTGGGCGTGGTGGCACATGCTTGTAATCCCAGCTACTGGGAAGCCTGAGGTGGGAGAATTGCTTGAACTTGGAAGATAGAGGTTGTAGTGAGCTGAGATTGCACCACTGCACTCCAGCCTGGGCAATAGAGTGAGACTCTGTCTCAAAAAATATATAATAATAATAAAGTATATATAATGAAATCATTATGCAAAAAATAAAAATAATAAAGTGTAACTTTTGACTCAGGTTCACAAATTTTTTTGTTTTAATGCATCAATTTATTGGTTGATTACCTTAACATATTGAGTTATTTTTCTGGTTGTAAAGATAATTTGTGATTATTATAAAAATT
This sequence comes from Cacajao melanocephalus, assembly GCA_963573385.1. Lineage (NCBI taxonomy): Eukaryota > Metazoa > Chordata > Mammalia > Primates > Pitheciidae > Cacajao > Cacajao melanocephalus. The sequence continues at coordinate 53,586 of CAUYLG010077385.1, forward strand.
GAAATGTTACAGTTATGTATATAAAATGTAGAGAGAAAAGTCCACCATAAGCTCTTCCTTCCAGAAATACGTATCTTTCTGGATATGTAATGTGCATATTAACTTGTATTATGATTGTTTAAACCAAAATGGGACATCCTGTTCCACATGTTTCCACTTGCTCTTGGTCATCTGGGTCCTGGCTACCTGCAGCAGGAGCCCCAGGGTGGTGGCAGCCGTACACCTGCAGGCTATGTGAAGTGCAGCCCCTCAGGCCCTCCCCAGACCCTGAGTCAGAGTTGACATCCTCCCAGCCTCCCTGGGTGATTCGTTTGCACACGAGTCGGAAAGTCTGGATTCCTCACTCTCTTCAGTGGCTTTATAGGTGTGATTTATGTAACCAATCTGGTAATGGTGAATATTTGATTGTTTTAACAACATACTTTTTCTGTACTATTAAAAAATGCTATGGTAGGCTGGGTGTGATGATTCATGCCTGTAATCCCAGCACTTTGGGAGGCCAGGGCGTTTGAGATCAATGTGGCCGGGAGTTTGAGACCAGTGTGGCCAATATGGTAAAACCCCATCTCCGCTAAAAATACAAAACTTAGCCAGGCATGGTCATGCATGTCTGTAGTCCGGAGGCTGAGGCGGGAGAATTGCTTGAACCCGGTGGGTGGAGGTTACAGTGAGCCAAGATCAGGCCACTGCACTCTCGACAGAGTGACTCCATCTCAAAAAAAAAAAATTAAAAGTAAAAAAAAAATGCTGGCTGGGCGTGGTGGCTCACACCTGTAATCCCAGCACTTTGGGAGGCCGAGGTGGGCGGATCACCTGAAATTGGGAGTTCGAGATCAGCCTGACCAACATAGAGAAACACTGTCTCTAGTAAAAATA
>CAUYLG010077386.1:0-16561 GCA_963573385.1 Cacajao melanocephalus
CTCCCTGTCATGAAATGGATTAAGAAATGGAGGGTGAGAGCGGGGAAGGACTTGCTCAACATGGTCGGGTTCATTAGCAGCAGAGCTGGGGCAGAACCAGCCCTCTGGCCTTCCAGGCTAGGGTTACAGTTTATCCAAAGAGACGAACTCTGATCTAGGTTAATTTGAGTCTAGAGCCCAGCCTCTTAGCCTCTACACTCTGACCTGACGCAATAGTAACTAGTAAGAAATCAGAACTCAACACTGCATACACACCATCAGGCCTGTGATGTGTATATATGTGTATACATTTGCCACTACCCACAATGTATGCAGAGGAAAAGGATGGGAAGACAGACTCCCACAATTACCAGTGATTAAAATTTTCTTTTACATATTCTATAATGTGTGTATATTAATTTAACAATTAGACAAAATGTTATGTACAGGCAAGTGCTGATTACAGCAGTATTCATTGTAATGAAAACTTGAAAGTGGCTCAAATATCAATTCCTATTGGATTCATTAAGTGAATTATAAAATATATATCTATTGCAATAGTTTGCAGGCATTGAAAATGAAGATTACGGAGTGATACTATTATGTGAAAAAAAATTAAAAATGCTAGGCATATTATGCATAATTATTTGAGGATATCTTTGTAAAATCTATAAGGAAAGAGGAAATGATAACTGCAACAGGATGGTAAAATTAAATTTGATTTAAAAAAATTGAACTTCTATAACATTTTTCTATTTCTTGTTTAACAATAAAACTAGTTTCATTGATTTAAGGTTTAGTATCAAAATTAGCATGGAACACATAGATACCTCTTTTCCTTTTAGAATGCTTTCTGTTTTATCTCATTTTATTGCCAAAACATCCCAGTGCAAATAAGCATTTTCTCTTCCACGTTAATGATAGGACTGTTAAGGCAGAGAAAAAGTGAGCGAGTTGCTTGATGTAAACTAGCAGATGAATGGCAACCCTAGACTAGAACCCTAGGCTTGCAAGCTCCCGCCCCAAGGCTCTGGCCTATAAAAGCACATGATTCTCTCACATAGAGTGCTGCACAGCACTGCCTAGAGAATACAAACTGCTATTATTAAGACCCCAAACATAAGATTCAAATGTTGGTTCTCTCTAGCAGGTAAGCCTGGAGGCAGGAAACATGCCTATTAATGCTCTTTGTCTTAAGAGTGGGAAGTCAAAGGCCTAAAGCATTCTCCTACACTCTCCAAACTCATCCACCCACCCACTTCCCCCCAACCATACACACACAGACACCCTTGTCCCCAAAAGCAGTCTCCCTGGGAACATGCTCTGCCCTTGGTTGGAGAGAGAGGCCAGGAGATTTGTAGTTTATCCTCTTCTTGCAGTTTAAGGTACAACCCTGCCCACAGCCCCACTAAGAGAAGTAGGGATCCCCAAGGCCAGAATGTGTCAAAGACCGGCTGCAAACCAGGCAGGCATCAGTGAAATAAGCCTGGAAAGAGAGATGAGGTCAGAGGTCAGTGACAGCTGGCAAAGCCAGCACTAGGGTTGGGGTTGGAGGTCTGGAGAGCCCCAGGAAAGTTGGTTATGAGCCCCTGGTCCCTCACTTAACAGAGATGTGACTTTCCAGGGTCATACAACAGCTGGAGAGAATGGGGAGTGAGCCCAATCTGAAGCCCAAAGGAATACATCCAAGACCAGGCCACCAATTCCACAAAGCCAGGCTCTATTCATTTATTCAAGATATACCCAGTGCCCTTCTTGCTTACCATATCTTTCTGATTTTTATGGGGCCAGAGCCAATACCCTACCCTTCATCCCAATCTCCAATCCCTTGGTGGGGCTGGTGAACTTCATGGCTCAAAGTGGGAAAAATCTGGGAAGTCACAGGTAAAGGGAAGGTCATCTCTCTGGGGCAACAAACCCAAACTCCAAAGCACATAAAACAAACCAATGGCTGAGAGTCCAGGAGATGTCCAAGTCTGAGGATTCCACAGCACAGTGGGGAAAGCTTCTGGAAGGTAGAAGGAGGCAGGAAGAGGTGCCTCTCAACTCGAGCAGTCGAGAAATTTAAGCATGCTTTAAAGAGCTAAAAGTAGACCAAAGGGCTGAGTGCGGTGGCTCTCACCTGTAATCCCAGCACTTTAAGAGGCCAAGGTGGGCAGATCATGAGGTCAGGAGATCGAGACCATCCTGGCTACAATGGTGAAACCCCCGTCTCTACTAAAAATACAAAAAATTAGCCGGGTGTGGTGGCACGTGCCTGTAGTACCAGCTGCTCTGGAGGCTGAGGCAGGAGAATCGCTTGAACCTAGGAGGTGAAGGTTGCTGTGAGCCAAAATCGCGCCATTGCACTTCAGCCTGGGCGCCAGAACTAAACTCAGTCTCAAAGAAGAAAAAAAGAAGAAGAAGAAGAGGCATGGAGGTGTGCTAATGCCACAAAAATTTAAAAGGGGGAGCTAAGCCTAGGTTTACCAGTTCTGCTGGCAGGTGAGTTCCCCAGTAAGGAGAAAGGGAGGTGAGAGTATGTGGATAAGGTAATGCTTCCTCTGGTGACCTGAAGGATTTCTGTAAATAGCGCATTTGTTTGTTCCCACCTTGGGGTGGGACTATCATAATGTTAGTCATTTCTGCTACTAAAGACATCAAGCTAACGGTGTTCTTTGCAAGGAAAGGGGATATCATTGGCCCAAAAGCTATTTACAGGGGGCTTTCCAGAAAAAAATGTTTTAAGCGTGCATTGGTTGGATCTGGCTAATGACGGGGCATTGGCTTTCCTACTTCTGTGGAGTTGCTGAGAGTTCTTTTGAGCAAGGAAGGGGAGAAGCAAGAGCAAGAACCACGCACAGTAAAACGAGGCCGTGTCCCTTACATACTGTGGAGCTTCCAGTGGCTTCCCACTCTAGTTAGGATAAAACCAAATTCCTTACATGCCACCCACAAGACCCACAAAAGCCCTATCCTTTCTGTTTCTCCTCCGCCCACTTAGTGAAGCCCCATTGGTCTCCTTCCTGCTCCTTAAACCAGCACAGCTGTTTTTGCCTTGATGCCCCTGTGGTTCAAGTGTGGCTGTGGTCTAAATGTCAGTGTCCCCCTAAAATTCATATGTTGACACTTAATCCCCAGTGTGATAGTGTTAAGAAGTGGGGCCTCTGGGAGATGATTAGATCAGGAGGGCTCTGCTCCTCATGAATGAGATCAGTTGCTTTGATCTTGGACTTCCCAGCCTCCGGCCCGTGAGCAATAAGTTTGTCTTGTTTATAAATCGCCCAGTCTAAGGTATTTTGTTATAGCAGCCCGAACGATCCCAGACAGATGTGACACCCTTGCAGTTCCCTCTGCTTAGAATGAATGCCCTTCCTGTCTCCCCAGTTCCCTCCTCCCCTACTTCTGTTTTTGTGGCTGGCTCCTTCCCTTCCTTTAAGTACAAAGGAGACTTAGGAAGAGGCCCTCCTTGAGCGGGGGACATGGAAGGCCATGCTGCCCATAACCCTTTACTTCTCCTTGGCACTTAGACCAACCCCAAGTCATGGCCTGCCCATTTGTTTAGGGTTCCTTCACAAACCTGATCCCTCCCACTGTGCCCACCCCTCCCCGCTTCATCCACATTAGAATGTTCCTTTGTGAAGGCTGGGCTTAACTGTCTTGTTCACTGCAAGGGATGCAGTGCCTGGCAGAGTGCCTGACACTTGGTAACTACTCAATAAATATTTGTCAAATGAACGAATGAATAAGAGGCCTACTGGTTTGAATTTAACTGAACGAAAACCCAGGGTTCAATTCCAAACAACCAAAGACAAAAATCTTCAGACACTCCCTATTGTTCTCCTTCTACCAGTTGAGCCCCAACCCATTTTGTTTCGACTCCCTCCCCTCCCCTCCCGTCTCTCCCTTCCTTCCTTCAGTCGTCCCTGGGCCCCTCAAGCCCTATAGCTTGTGCAGTCACCCACAGCCAACCCTTCTCTGTGGGCCTTCATTGTGACCGAGCCCTGAGGTCACAACACCCTTGGAAAGAGAAATGAAGGATTTTCCAAGGTCCCAGCTGTGGCCATGCACTTTCTATCCTGTCTGTCTTGCTGGAAGCCAAAGTTCTTAAGCTTCTGTACCGCAAGTTTTTCATAAAATGAACGATGACAACCTAGTCTGTTCAGGCTTTCTGTTTGCAGTCCCAGGAGGCTTCTTAGCTGATGATGACCCTGGACTGCTTCTTTGCTTCCTCTGGGCTTCAGATTTAGACACACATTTGGCTCTCAAGGTCCCTTCATGCTCTAAACCTTCAGTAATCTCCAGGACACGAATCCACTCAGGTTTAGTAGCAACCAGGGTGAGTCAAGCATCACCCTCTACAGGCTCATCTCCCAGTGATGAAAGCCTGTGCTTGGTACCCTCACTCCAAGGATGTGCTGGAGGGTGTGAGGAGCCGGGCCCAGGGTCTGCCCGGACTGATCTCCTTTTGCTACATCTACGAAGGGAAGTAGAGTAACTCACCTCCCAATGAAAGGAGTTAAGAAAAGAACTTCATCTGAGGAATACAAGTCCTTTTAATGATCAGGCCCTTAGAGACACTAAAATGAGACAGCAATCATGTCCTACTCCCCTGCTTTGAGCAGTGTGTTCAACTCTTGAAACTGCCTGCTATCACCACAGGTAGCTCTAGATCAACCGAATAATGCCATACCAGACACTGCAGCCCATGCTCTATAGCTTAGCAGTGTACAGCCAATCAAATCAATGCTATCTCTGTAAACCAACGAGAATTCCTGACAAACAACTTTGTATCAGCCCATGCCCTATCTCCCATTTTTGCCTTTAAAAATCTACTTGTGGCTGGGTACCGTGGCTCATGCCTGTAATCCCAGCACTTTGGGAGGCCAAAGTGGGTGGATCACCTGAGGTCAGGAGTTTGAGACCAGCCTGACCAACATGGAGAAACCCCATCTCTACTAAAAATGCAAAATTAGCCAGGCATGGTGGCGCATGCCTGTAATCCCAGCTATTAGGAGGCTCAAGCAGGAGAATCACTTGAACTTGGGAGGCAGAGGCTGCAGTGAGCCAAGATTGCGCCATTCCACTCCAGCCTGTGCAACAAGAGCAAAACTCCGTCTAAAAAAAAAAAAATCCGCTTGTAACTGCAGCTAATCAGAGTGTATATTTAGGGCAACTTGAATCTATGCTCACAGGTTGCAATCCTCAAACTTGACCAAAATAAACTCTCTACTTATATTAATTTTGTCTCCACTTCTACCTTTTAGGTTGACATATTGCTGTTCTGTAAGACCAGACCACTGGGTGAGCTCTGCGATTGTGCAGGAAAGCATGGGGCGCTATGAAAAGTGAGGGTTTGTCATGCTTTAGCATTGCCCATAGGAAGGAGGGTGTGGGAGAGAGACTAGAGTCCTTTCCCAGTGCTGTCAGTACCAGGTGTGGTTTCAGAGATGAAATTGTGAATTGGAAGGGGTATCAGGGTAGACTGGGGAGAGCACAGGATGGGGGCAAAGACTTAAGCAGTGTCCCTGGGGAGCCCAGGAAGGGGCTACAGTTGCTCAATAGAGGTTGCGGGGGTGGGGGTGTGTGTGGTTGGGGCCAGAGTCTATCTGCTGACCCACTATCAGGGGCCCTATGAGCCCAGGGTCAGAGACGAAGCCCTGCAGCATTTTCTGTTGGGTTGAGCTAGTCCTCCTGCCTTCTCTGAGGTCCTGCCATACAGTCAAAGCATCCCTTCCCTCCCTGGCTCTCCAGGTAGCTGAGGATCAGAACCAAATCCACACTCTCCTTTCACCGAGTTAATCCTGCCTACCATCCTCATGGGGCAGCTGGCCTCCTAGCCTGTGGGGCAGGACCTCCCAGCTGTGTATTTGGCTTCCCCCAGCTCTTCCCCAGCAGGGAGTGAGTCTACAGCAGTCACATGACCATAAGCAAAGCCTCTGCATCAGTAGCTGACAGCTTCCCTTGCGCCTGGGGAGGAAGTGTTAATGAGGGGAGGTGTGGGGAAGGGTTGTGCCTGCCTGCCTTGCAACAGTTTGCTCCTTTTGGCTCACGCGACCGAGGAGCTTACACAAGGAACATGCCTTCTAGAGGGAAGGATGTTAATGTCAATAAAGGGCTCATGTTAGTTTGTACCATTCACTCAGCTAAGAGAATGCGCCCAGTGCAGACCTTTCTATGGTAAAGGCCTCTGCAGGGCTGCCGCTGTTGGAGCTCAACAGGATGGTGACAGGTAGCCTACCCCAAGGGTCAGGTCTAGCTTTGATGACCATATAGACATGAAGGCAAAGCTGTGCCTCTCCATGGCTGAGGCCTGCATGGAGGACACAGACCAGGCCCAGTCCCTCCAGAGCCTCCTGCCTCTGCACCCAGATCCAAAGCAAGTCCCCTCCCATCTGTTCCCCAAGGAGGGATAGAACGCAATAAACCCTCAAGCAACTCCAGGAGGTAACAAACCCCTGGACTGAAGTGAGGCAGGGAACGTATCCTGCCTGAAGTTAAGGCCGTTCCCATCCACAGCTTTTCCCTGGGAGCAACAGAGTATTTTCTTGTCCAGAAGGATCCTTGGAATACAATGTACCACCCTTCCCCTGACCACCATCTCATATCCTAGCCCTTTTTTATGGCCCAATCTATGGACCAGAAGAGGAGAGAGGCTCTAGAGTCCTCCATCCATAACCCAGAGCCAGGCCTGGAGAGAAGAATGTAACAAGGGTCAATGCTTGTTCAGAACCTACTATATCAGGCACTAAAGTAACACAGCAGCAGGGGATGCAAAAAAGAGAAAAGACACAGTCTCTGTCCTTGAGAAGCTATGTGTAAAAAGATGAGATGAGTAGATAAAGTTGCTAATAGTAAAGAAAAGCAGGGCACGAAAAGTCCTCAATAAGAGACACAATGCCTAGGTCCCCAGACTGCAGGAGGCCAAGGCTTTTGTGTTGCTGAGGGAACGTGGTGAGGAAAAGGCTGTAACCCACAGGGTTGAGAGGGAGAAGGCTGGGAAAAAGAGCTAATATGTGGCAGCTCCAGGAGAGAGAAAAGTTGGAAAACATAGAGATGCTTAAATAGTACTTGAGGGAAAGTTTGTTCTATAGATACTATCCAACACTCTCCTCAACTTCCCGCAAAACCTTTCATAAAACCTACGATGGACAGTCGTAGGTGTTTTTTTTTTTTTTTTTTTGGAGGTGAATTGATGTTGGGGGCAGCTAACTGATTGAGGTTGGCTCAGGGGGCCAGAGCTAGGGTAGGCTGAAGGGGTTCAGACACTCCAGGGTTACAGCAGGATGTACAGGTTGACTTCCCAGAAGGGGAGGGACTGGAGGCTTGGTCAGCTGGGAAGTGGGTGCTTTGCTAGGCCTGGAATGATGGCAAGGAGAGAGCAGGGAAAGCTCAGAGGGTAGGGAGACTCTCGTAAGAAAAAATTGTGAGATGATATGAAACTGTAACAAAGCCTCAAGCCTGGACAAGTGAAAAATATATTGGGGTGGGGGAAGGGAGGAGGCATAGGACAGAAGTCACTGATTCCAATCTCTTCCCACCTTTGTATCATGAATTTCACCTGTCTCACAAAAGAGCTGGGTAGATTATTTGTCACCTCTCACTCAGGCTGATAAATAGCCCCCGGGAGTGGTGCCCTGCCTCCAGTCTCTCCTCCGCTTTAATGTGTCCTCCACCCACAGTGACACTGGAATAATCTTTCTGAAAGTCCAGCTCTCATTGTTTCATTAACTTTTAAAATCCCTCAGTGACCTCCTATCACTCACCCACCAGAATTAAGTGAAAACTCCTGAGCCAGCCAGGGGTGGTGGCTCATGCCTATAATTCTAATACTTTGGGAGGTCAAGGCAGGAGGATTGCTTGAACCCAGAAGGTCAAGACCAGGCTGGCCAACATAGTGAGACCCATCTCTACAAACAATTAAAAAAATTAGCCAGGTGTGGTGGTGCATGCCTGTCGTCCCAGCTACTCAGGACCAAGCCCTCAGCCCCTCCCCTTCTGGGAAGTTGGCTCCCACTTCCTGTGTAACCTGCTGAGGTGGGAGGATCGCTTGAGCCTAGGAAGCTGAGGTTACAGTGAGCCAAGATCATGCCACTGCACTTCAGTCTGGGTAACAGAGCAAGACCTTGTCTCAAAAAGAAAAAAATACGCAAAGAAACAAAACCAAAAAAACCCCAACAACCTCCAGGGCAACACCCTGTAATGAGGCCCCTCTTTCCAGCTTCATCCGCAGTCTCTTCCTCCTCACCCCTCACATTCCGTCACACTGAACTATACGCAGCTCCTCTCACGCACCCTACGTTTTCACATCTCAGGGCCTTGGCACATGCTTTCCTTCCTTTGCCTGGAGCGCTTTCCCCAGCTAACTGCCAACACCCAGGAACCCTTCTGTTACCCTCCCTTCCTACCACTGTCTTCCCACAGGATTTCACATCAGCACTAGGCTGGCACTTGCCACATTGTGTCATTATCATGATCATCATCTGTTTATGTGTCTATGACTCCTTAAAGAACAGAGCCAGATTATATTCTTCTTTGCAGTCCAGCACCCAGCACAGTGCCTGGCTCATTATTGGCATTTAGAAAATGTTTATTGAGGGCAGGCATGGTGGCTCACACCTGTAATCCCAGCACTTTGGGAGGCCAAGGTGGGCAGATCATGACGTCAGGAGTTCAAGACAAGCCTGGCCAATATGGTGAAACCCCGTTTCTACTAAAAATACAAAAAGTAGCCAGGCGTGGTGGCAGGAACCTATATTTCCAGCCACTCAGGAGGCTCAGGCAGAAGAATTGCTTGAACCTAGGAGTCAGGGGTTGCAGTGAACCTTGATCGCACCACCGCACTCCAGCCTGGGCGACAGAGCGAGACTCTGTCTCAGAAAAAAAACAAAGAAAATGTTCATTTAATGACTAAATTTGAAACTCAAAAGGGCCCACATAGAAAACACCCTGTGGGGAGTCTGTTGAGCTGATGAAAACCCTTCTTTCTCTGGGAACTGCGCCAGACATCAACTGGACCATAGGTAAACACCTGACCCCAGCTGGCAAATAGATTCCCTCCTGGGAAAGTGGAATGGACTTCAAGAGAAGCAGGTCTGTTTCTGGAACTATAACATGTCCACTTTGGAATTGTGGGGCATGCATTCGCCACCATTTAAACTGGGCAACAGAGAAAGTCACTCCTTAAAGAAAGAAAAGTGGCCATATAGGTGGTTTCAGATGGCTTTCTGAATCCCAATTCCAGCCCTCTCCTGAGATCATGAAGGATTCCTGTTCTAGGTTCTGCAAGACACCCCCACGTACTAGTAGCCTGTCCCCTACTTTGTGTTTGAGTTTCATGAAGTTTCTGTTCCTTACAGAGGCCTAACTACACAGGCCAACCTTTGCCCTCAGCAGAGTATCTTAGGATCTCTTTTCTTCAAAAAAATTCTATTTTAATAAATAAAGAAACATCAGGCTTGGATTAGACCTTAAATCACACATACACATGCAGAACCAGCTATGTAATTTGCAGAGCCCAGTCCAAAATGAAAATGTGAGTTCCTGCCAGTCACAGTGGCTTACACCTATAATCCCAGCACTTTGGGAGGCCAAAGTGGGTGGAACACCTCCTGAGGTCAGGAGTTCGAGACCAGCCTGGCCAACATAGTGAAACCCCATCTCTACTAAAAATACAAAATTAGCCAGTTGTGGTGGCACGCGCCTGTAATCCCAACTATTTGGAAGGCTGAGGCAGGAACTCAGGAGGAACCCAGTTCAATTGCTTGAACCCAGGAGGCGGAGGTTGCAGCGAGCCAAGATCACGCCATTGCACTCTAGCCTGGGCAACAGTGGCAAAACTCTCTGTCAAAAAAAAAAAAAAGAAGAAAAAGAAAAAGAAAAAAAGAAATGGGAGATCCTTTGTTCAAAAGCAGGAGAGAAATGCCATGAACGGCACTAAAATATAAAGTTTTTCCTTTCTTCTGTAGTATTTTCTTGACTTTTCCTAGCGTTTATTTGCTGTTTAATATCTTCCTAAGCAAAGAAAATTTCCTTTAAATTATTAGCATGAATTCTACCATTTATTTTTCATTGTGCAATGCCCATATGCTGAGTCACCAAAATTATACAATCTGTATTTCTTGGCTCCTTCCAGAAGGTGCCTCACACTGGCCAGAAGAGATGCATCCAAATTCCCCCAGGCACTGAACTGTCCAAGGGAGCATGCTGCCAGGCACAGGGATACTTTGCAGGCCAAGTGCAGACACTGACAAGCTCCTGAGGGTCCTGCCCTGAGATTTTGGTTCAGCAAGTTGGGCAGTGGTTGAGTCCCCCTTCCCACCAGCCACCAGTGTGGTGCCTTGGCCAGGATTGGGGAAGTTGAGCTGGCATCTCTCCTTCCAGTGGACTGGCTGCCCTATAGCAGACAGGTAACTCCTAGGATCTTTAAACCTCTACACAAGACAGGCTCAGTATCTGGTGGGTAAGAGACTCACCCCTCCCCCTGAGTTTCCTACTGAATGTGCCACAGAGATGCCGGTCTTGGGCAGGGATGTCTGACCCTGAAACTCCACAGAGCATGAAACCCCACTCTGACCCTCCCTGCATGCACACCAGGGCCCTGCCAGGGGCAGAGGGAAGCAATGCTCAAGGGGTGAGTTAGAGGAAGGCTGGACCTCAGGGCACCAGTGGGCTGGGAATTGGTTGGCCAACAACCAGTCCCAAGAAAGTGAGTAGGCTTTGGGAGTCAGTACCATGTGTGAGCCAAGGCTCCAAACCCCTGGCATATGCCCCAAAGCCCCATCAACCGTCACTTACAAAACATACATCCAAAGATGAAATTAGGAATTTCAGGGCAGCAAATACAGATCACTACACCCCAGGTGCCGGGCCCTTCTGAGCATGGGCCCCTGTGTGACTGTGCTGGTTGGATGCCCATGAAGTTGGTTCTGGACATGTGAGGAAGACCTCTAGACCTCATTAAATAATATAAGTGTGGGTACTGAAGCTGAAACAAAAGAAGAACACACTTCATATGCATATTAAACTGGAGCACCCAGATCCACAGGCCAAGAACACTATTCACATCTCACGCTTTCACCACCTGAGGCCAAGCTGAAGAGCATATGTCATCACTCCCTTTATCCCAACTGCAGAATAGACCAGAAGCTGTGGTGTGTATGGATGAAATGAAATTTGAATTCTGGGCATGAATTTGGGCTTTATTTCAAAGTTAACATTTTAGCTATTAAAGGGTATTTCATGAAGAAAAGTAGAACAGTATCAGAGCATCAAAGAGGAAGAAACACTACTACTTTCCTTTGCCCAAAAAACTTAGACTTTTATGGCTTAGTGGTTCACCACGAGCTTCACTTCCCAGAAGTTTATATAAAAAACTTTCTGTTGGCGTTAGCACCAAACAAGGCCATTCGTATTTCGGGCATCTTTTGCTTGGCTGAGAGATCCAGTCGACTTTCCAAGGTATTTGAAACCTTTATTCTTTGATTGCCACTGTAGACCTCCACACCTCCAGCTGCATGCACAGCCAGGTATGCCGCTCGATCAATCTGGACCTCCACCTGATTTTGGGAAATTGTCATGTATTTGGGGATGGCCTTTTGCACTGCAGCCTCCACCAGGAGGAGGTCCTGTGGCCGGCAGCGCACAATCATCACAGGTTCCAGCAGTCGGAGCAGACCCTGGAGCACCAGTTTATCCAGCAGCCCCTGGTAGACTTCTGGGTCCTCCACAATCTTGCTGAGTCTCAGCTTTGCCTCTCTGAACAAATCTGAGATGAGGTCATCTTGGGCTCTCAGGACTTTCAGCCTTGCCTGATTCCTCATGGTGGACATCTGGATTTTCTTCTGCTGCTCTATTTGCTTCTCCTTTTTCTCATAATACTCCATAATCTTCAGTCGTTGGGTTTGCACAAGGTGTCCTTTCTCAATGTTAAACTCTTCCTCAGCCTTGGCATCAATTTCCTCTGCTTTCTCATTGGCTTCCTGCTCAATGAAAGCCATCATGTGCTTAATCTGCTTTTGCACATCGACATCACTCAGGGCCATGGCTGCTCTCAGAGGGGATGGCAGAGAGGGAGCTGGCGCACTGTTTGGCTCCTTTGACTTAGGACAATTTCAGGAGTGTCTGTGGAGTTCCACTTCCTCAGCTATACCAGTGAATAAGAGGACAAAAGAGAAAGTTAGAGCCTACAGAAGAGGACTGCAGAGACCGTATATATACCACTCACTTCGCAGATGAAGAAACTGAGGCCCAGAGATAGAACAGAATTTATCCAAGGTTATACTCTAGAAGAACAGAGGCTTGAACCTAGGTCTCCAGAATTCCATCCCTGCTATACTCACTATCATTGCCATCAAATAATAATGAGGCAGTGAAGACAGACCTCTTCCAGAGGCTCTCTACACAGCAGTGGCCTAAGACTCATATAGCAAGCCAACAGAGTGGAAACACCAAATTAATACATAAATGGAAAGCATATCCACATTTTGGGGTCAGGAGGGTTGGGGAGAGTCTTAGGAAACTCATGGTCAGCCAAGATTTAATCCAGAAAGGCTACCTGGAGGCAGGAGGGTTGTAAGAACCTTTAAATGATAAAAAGAAATGGAGTTCAAATGATATTCAATGTATTCACATGATACAAAGCAGAAAATGGCAACTTGGAGAGGTGAGACTTACTTTGTAAACTAATATGTGATCTGTCCTAAAGACTATTCTATGTGCACTTGAGGAAAATGTGTATTCTGCTGCTGTTGGGTGGAATGTTCTGCATATATGTCTGTAAGGTCCATTTGGTCTATAGCGTTGTTCAAGTCCTGATTTCTTTACTGATTTTCTGTCTGGATATTCTATCCATTATCTATTCACTTCCTGGAAGCTTATATTTTTAAAACTCTATATAAGCCTAGAGCGTATATAAAGTAAAAAAAACTACCTTCAATCCCTCCCCACTTCCCTAGAGCTTATATAAGGAAAGGGAAGAGATCAAAGGTGGTCTTTTTACTGGAAGTGGTTTCCAAACCTGGGTGTATATCTGAACCACTTGGAGGATCTTTAAGAAATACAGCTTTTAGTGCCGTTGCTCACGCCTGTAATCCCAGCACTTTGGGAGGCTGAGGTGGGCAGATCGCCTGAGGTCAGTAGTTCAAGACCAACTTGGCCAACATGGTGAAACTCCATTTCTACTAAAAATATAAAAATCAGTTGGGCATGGTGGCAAGTACCTGTAATCCCAGCTACTCAGAGAGCTGAGGCAAAAGCATTGCTTGAACCCAGGAGGTGGAGGTTGCAGTGAGCTGAGATCGTGCCATTGCAGTCCAGCCTGGGCGACAAGAGTGACAGACTCTAAAAAAGAAGAGCTGGGCATCGTGGCTCATGCCTGTAATCCCAGCACTTTGGGAGGCCAAGGCAGGTGGATCACCTGAGGTCAGGAGTTCGAGACCAGCTTGACCAACATGCAGAAACTCCATCTCTAGTAAAAATTGAAAAGAACTAAAAAATTAGCTGGGCATGGTGGCGCATGCCTGTAATCCCAGCTATTCAGGAGGCTGAGGCAGGAGAATCTCTTGAACCCGGGAGGCAGAGGTTGTGGTAAGCCGAGATCATGCCATTGCACTCCAGCCTGGGTGACAGAGTGAGACTCCATCTCAAAAAAGAAAAAAAAAAGAGAAAGAAAAGAAAAAAATACAGGTTTTAAGGCCCCAACCCTATACCTACTGAATCGGAATCTCTGCTAATAAGGTCTGGGAATCCACATCTTTAAAGGTCTCCCTGGGATGCTCAACAAGCCCAGGAAAATGACATATGAACAAAATGAGAATATCAAAAAAGATATAGAAAATATGAAAAAGAACCAAACAAATTTTGAAGCTGAAGAATACAATAACTGAACTGAAAAAATTCACCAGAGGAGTTCAACAGGAAAAAAATCAGTGAGCTTGAAGATACATCATTTGAAATTATCCAGTGAAAGGAGCAAAAAGAAAAAGAGAATGAGAGAGAATGAAGAAAGCCTAAAAGACTTACGGGGTATCATCAAGCTGACCAATATATGCATTATGGGAGTCACCATCAAGCAGACCAGTATATGCATTATGGGAGTCTCAAAAGAAGACTGGGAAAAATAGAAAGCTTTTAAAGATAGAAAGCTTTTAAAGAAAAAGAAAGCTTTTAAAGAAAAAGAAAGCTTTTAAAGATAGAAAGCTTTTAAAGAAATAATGGCCAAAAGCTTCTCAAATCTGGGGCGGGAAATGTCTATCCAGATTCAAGAAGTCTAATGGACTCCAACTAAGATATACCCAAAAAAGTCCATATCAAGACACATTATAATCAAATTGTCAAAAGAATTTTGAAAGAAGAAAGAGAAAAGAGTCTCATCACATATAAAGGAGCTTCCATAATACTACCAGTGGATTTCTCAGTAGATATCTTGTAGTGCAGGAAAAAGTATGATATATTCAAAGGGCTGAAAGGAAAGAAAACCTGCTAATCAAGAATACTATATTTGGAAAAATTGTCCTTCAAAAATAAAAGAAACTAAAGATTTTGCTAGATAAACAAAAGCTGAGGAAGTTCATCACCACTAGACCTACCTTACAAGATATACTAAAGGAGCCGGGCACGGTGGTTCACACCTGTAATCCCAGCACTTTAGGAGGCCAAGGCAGGCAGATCACGAGGTCAAGAAATTGAGACCATCCTGGCCAACATGGTGAAACTTCGCCTCTACTGAAAATACAAAAATTAGCCAGGCATGGTGGCATGCGCCTGTCGTCCCAGCTATTTGGGATGCTGAGGCAGAAGAATCGCTTAAACCCAGGAGGCAGAGGTTGCAGTAAGCCTAGATTGTGCCACTGCACTCCAGCCTGGCAAGAGAGCAAGATTCCATCTCAAAAAAAAAAAAAAAAAAAAAAAGATATACTAAAGGAAATCCTTCTCTTTGAAACAAAAGGACACTACACAGCATATGAAAGTATAAAGCCCACTAGTAAAGATAAAGATATTGGCAAATACAGAATACTGTAATACTGTAATGATGGTATGTAAATCACTTTTAATTCTGGTATAAAAGTTAAAACGCAAAAGTATAAAAAGTAATTATAACTATAAAAATATATTAATGGATGCATAATATAAAAAGATGTAATTTGTGACATCAATAACAATGTTGGGGGGTAAAAAAGAGTTTTTGCTTATGATTGAAGTTAATTTATCAGCTTAAATTAGGTGGTTAAAATTATAAGATGTTTGATGTTAGCTCACAGTTACCACGAAGAAAATACCTATGGAAGTTGCGCAAAAGAAAATGTGAAAAGAATTGAAGTATGTTGCCACTAGGAGGGAGGAGTCAAACACAAGGAAGACAGCAAAAGAGGAAAAGAGAGACAAAAAGCCATGAGACAGAAAACAGTTTACAAACGGCAACAATCAGTCTCTCTCTGTCAGTAATTACTTTAAATGTAAATGGATTAAATGTTCCAATCAAAAGATATAGAGTGGCTGAACGGATTAACAAAATAAACAAGATCTTACCATTTGTTTCTACAAGAGACTAATTTTAGAAATTAAGGACACCCATAGGCTGAAGGTGAAAGGATGGAAAAATATATTCCATGCAAAGGTAACCAAGAGAGGGCAGGAGTAGTCAGACTTACATCAGACAAAATAGACTTTCAGTCGAGAACTGTCACAAGAGACAAAGATATCATATAATGATAAAAGGGTCAATTCACATGGAAGATAGAACACTTATAAATATATATGTACCCAATATCAGAGCACCCAAATATATGAAGCAAGCACTGACAGAACCAAAGGAAGAAACAGACAGCAATACAATAATAGTTGGAGATTTCAATACCCTACTGTCAAAATGGATAGAATATCCAGACAGAAAATCAGTAAAGAAACAGAGGACTTGAACAACACTATAGACCAAATGGACCTTATAGACATATATGCAGAACATTCCACCCATCAGCAGCAGAATACACGTTCTTCTCAACTGCACATGGAACAGTCTTTAGAACAGATCACATGTTAGGTTATAAAACAAATCTCAGTAAATTTAAGAAGATTGAAATCACAACAGATCTTTTCCAACTGTGTGGAATGAAACTAGAAATCAATAGCCAAAGGAAAATTAGAAAATTCACAAATATGTGGAAATCAAACAACACATTCTTGAACAACCAAGGGTTAAAGAATAAGTCAGGCCTGGTGCAGTGTCTCACACCTATAATCCGAACACTTTGGGAGGCTGAAGCAGGAATCGCTTGAACCTGGGAGTTTGAGTGTGTAGTAAGCTAATAAGGTACCACTGCACTCCAGCCTGGGCAATGGAATGAGACTTTGTCTCTAAAAAAAGGTTTTTTTAAAGAATAAATCAGGCCCCGGCACGGCGCTTCTCAGTTTGGAGTACACGGGACAGGGGGCCCTTTGAGTCCGGCTCGGCTGGTCCCATCCTCACAAGGAGAACAGCAATTGGAAGCGCTGAGGACTGAGAGTTTCACAGTAAGCACAGCTGAACCGGGAAGGAAACTAAACAGCTGAACCAAAGGAAAACTAAGAAACAGAAAAAACTTCATCACCAGGTGGAGAGATCCAA